>JAVHZZ010000199.1:0-161000 GCA_036250195.1 Mixophyes australis | reverse complement strand
TCAATTCATGCTTCATGATTCAATTCATGATTCATGATTCAAGATTCATGATTCATGATTCATGATTTAATTCATGATTCATGATTCATGATTCATGATTCAATTCATGATTCATGATTTATGATTTATGATTCAATTCATGATTCATGATTCATGATTCAATTCATGATTCAATTCATGATTCATGATTCATGATTCAATTTATGATTCATGATTCATGATTCATGATTCAATTCATGATTCAATTATGATTCATGATTCAATTCATGCATTCAATTTATGATTCATGATTCAATTCATGATTCATAATTCATGATTTCATGATTTCAATTCATGATTCATTATTCAATTCATGATTCATGATTCAATTTATGATTCGATTCATGATTCAATTCATGATTCGATTCATGATTCATGATTCAATTCATGATTCATAATTCATGATTCAATTCATGATCCATGATTCAATTCATGCTTCATGATCCATGATTCAATTCATGCTTCATGATTCATGAATCAATCATGATTCAAATCATGATTCATGATTCATGATTCGATTCATGATTCATGATTCATGATTCAAATCATGATCCATGATTCAATTCATGCTTCATGATCCATGATTCAATTCATGCTTCATGATTCAATTCATGATTCATGATTCAAGATTTCATGATTCATGATTCGATTCATGATTTTTGATTCATGATTCATGATTCGATTCATGATTCATGATTCAATTCATGATTCAATATTCATGATTCATGATTCAATTTATGATTCATGATTCATGATTCGATTCATGATTTTTGATTCATGATTCATGATTCCGATTCATGATTCATGATTCAATTCATGATTCATGATTCATGATTCATGATTCAATTTATGATTCATGATTCATGATTCAATTCATGATTCATGATTCAATTCATGATTTCATGATTCATGATTCGATTCACTTTTCATGATTCATGATTCATGATTCATGATTCGATTAATGATTCATGATTCATGATTCATGATTCAATTTATTATTCATGATTCAATTCATGATTCATGATTCGATTCATGATTTTTGATTCATGATTCATGATTCGATATATGATTCGATTCATGATTCATGATTCATGATTCAATTCATGATTCATGATTTCATGATTTAATTCATGATTCAATTCATGATTCATGATTCATGATTCAATTCATGATTCAATTCATGATCATGATTCATGATTCAATTTATGGTTCATGATTCATAATTTAATTCATGATTCCAATTCATGATTCATGATTCAATTCATGATTCAATTCATGATTCATGATTCATGATTCAATTCATGATTCATGATTCATGATTCAATTCATGATTCATGATTCAATTCTTGATTCATAATTCATGATTCATGATTCAATTCATGATTCTTGATTCAAGAATCATGATTCATGATTCAATTCATGGATTCATGATTCATGATTCAATTCATGATTCATAATTCATGATTCAATTCATGATTCATGATTCATGATTCATGATTCATGATTTATGATTCATGATTCATGATTCATGATTCTATTCATGATTCATGATTCATGATTCATAATTCATGATTTAATTCATGATTCATGATTCAATTCATGATTCATGATTTGATTCATGATTTTTGATTCATGGTTCATGATTCGATTCATGATTCATGATTCAATTCATAATTTATGATTCATGATTCATGATTCAATTCATGATTTATGATTCATGATTCAATTCATGATTCATGATTCATGATTCAATTCATGATTCAATTCATGATTCATGATTCATGATTCAATTTATGATTCATGATTCATGATTCATGATTCATGATTCATGATTCATGATTCATGATTCAATTCATGATTCAATTCATGATTCATGATTCATGATTCATGATTCAATTCATGATTCAATTTATGATTCATGATTCAATTCATGATTCATAATTCATGATTCATGATTCAATTCATGATTCATTATTCAATTCATGATTCATGATTCGATTCATAATTCATGATTCATGATTAGATTCATGATTCATGATTCATGATTCAATTCATGATTCAATTTATGATTCATGATTTAATTTATGATTCATAATTCATGATTCATGATTCAATTCATGATTCATTATTCAATTCATAATTCATGATTCGATTCATGATTCATGATTCGATTCATAATTCATGATTCATGATTAGATTCATGATTCATGATTCAATTCATGATTCATGATTCAATTCATGATCCATGATTCAATTCATGCTTCATGATTCATGATTCAATTCATGATTCATGATTCAAGATTCATGATTCATGATTTGAATCATGATTTTTGATTCATGATTCATGATTCGATTCATGATTCATGATTTGAATCATGATTTTTGATTCATGATTCATGATTCGATTCATGATTCATGATTCATGATTCAATTCATGATTCATGATTCATGATTCATGATTCAATTTATGATTCATGATTTATGATTCATGATTTAATTCATGATTCAATTCATGATTCATGATTCAATTCATGGTTCATGATTCATGATTCATGATTCATGATTCAATTTATGTTTCATGAATTATGATTCATGATTCAATTTATGTTTCATTAATCATGATTTAATTAATGATTCAAGTCATGATTCATGATTCAATTCATGATTCAATTTATGATTCATGATTCAATTTATGATTCATGATTCAATTCATGATTCAATTCATGATTCATGATTCAATTTATGATTCATGATTCAATTCATGATTCATGATTCAATTCATGATTCATGATTCGATTCATGATTCATGATTCAATTCATGATTCATTATTCAATTCATGATTCATGATTCGATTCATAATTCATGATTCATGATTAGATTCATGATTCATGATTCAATTCATGATCCATGATTCAATTCATGCTTCATGATTCATGATTCAATTCATGATTCATGATTCAAGATTCATGATTCATGATTTGAATCATGATTTTTGATTCATGATTCATGATTCGATTCATGATTCATGATTCATGATTCAATTCATGATTCATGATTCATGATTCATGATTCAATTTATGATTCATGATTTATGATTCATGATTTGATTCATGATTCAATTCATGATTCATGATTCAATTCATGGTTCATGATTCATGATTTATGATTCATGATTCAATTTATGTTTCATGATTCATGATTCATGATTCAATTTATGTTTCATTAATCATGATTTAATTCATGATTCAAGTCATGATTCATGATTCAATTCATGATTCAATTCATGATTCATGATTCAATTTATGATTCATGATTCAATTCATGATTCAATTCATGATTCATGATTCAATTTATAATTCATGATTCAATTCATGATTCATGATTCAATTCACGATTCATGATTCGATTCATGATTCATGATTCAATTCATAATTCATGATTCAATTCATGATTCATGATTCGATTCATGATTCATGATTCAATTCATGATTCATGATTCATGATTCGATTCATGATTCATGATTCAATTCATGATTCATGATTCATGATTCAATTCATGATTCATAATTCTTGATTCATGATTCAATTCATTATTCATGATTCATAATTAATAATTCAATTCATGATTCATGATTCATGATTCATGATTCAATTCATGATTCATAATTCATGATTCATAATTCAATTCATGATTTTATAATTCATGATTAATGATTCAATTCATGATTTTATAATTCATGATTCATGATTCAATTCATGATTCAATTCATGATTCATAATTCATGATTCATGATTCAATTCATATTTCATGATTCAATTCATGATTCATGATTCAATTCATGATTCATGATTTATGATTCAATTCATGATTCATGATTTAATTCATGATTCATAATTAATGATTCATGATTCAATTCATGATTCATGATTCATGATTCATGATTCAATTCATGATTCATGATTCATGATTCGATTCATGATTCATGATTTATGATTCAATTCATGATTCATGATTTGATTCATGATTCATGATTTATGATTCAATTCATGATTCATTATTCATGATTCATAATTCATTTCATGATTCATGATTGAATTCATGATTCGATTCATGATTCAGTTCATGATTCGATTCATGATTCATGATTCATGATTCGATTCATGATTCATGATTCATGATTCAATTCATGATTCATGATTCATGATTCATGATTCAATTCATGATTCATGATTCATTATTCATGATACAATTCATGATTCATGATTCATGATTCAATTCATGATTCAATTCATGATTCATGATTCAATTTATGATTCATGATTCATGATTCATGATTCATGATTCATGATTCATGATTCAATTCATGATTCAATTCATGATTCATGATTCATGATTCATGATTCAATTCATGATTCAATTTATGATTCATGATTCAATTCATGATTTATAATTCATGATTCATGATTCAATTCATGATTCATTATTCAATTCATGATTCATGATTAGATTCATGATTCATGATTCATGATTAGATTCATGATTAATGATTCATGATTCAATTCATGATTCATGATACAATTCATGATTCATGATTCATGATTCGATTCATGATTCAATTCATGATTCGATTCATGATTCAATTCATGATTCATAATTCATGATTCATGATTCGATTCATGATTCATGATTCATGATTCATGATTCAATTCATGATTCATGATTCATGATTCAATTCATGATTCATAATTCATGATTTAATTCATGATTCATGATTCGATTCATAATTCATGATTCATGATTCAATTCATGATTCATGATTCATTATTCGATTCATGATTCATGATTTAATTCATGATTCATGATTCAATTCATGATTCATGATTTATGATTCATGATTCATGATTCAATTAATGATTCATGATTCATGATTCCTGATTCATGATACAATTCATGATTCATGATTCATGATTCGATTCATGATTCAATTCATGATTCATAATTCATGATTCATGATTCGATTCATGATTCATGATTCATGATTCATGATTCAATTCATGATTCATGATTCATGATTCAATTCATGATTCATAATTCATGATTTAATTCATGATTCATGATTAGATTCATAATTCATGATTCATGATTCATGATTCATTATTCGATTCATGATTCATGATTCAATTCATGATTCATGATTCAATTCATGATTCATGATTTATGATTCATGATTCATGATTCAATTAATGATTCATGATTCATGATTCCTGATTCATGATTCAATTCATGATTCATGATTCATGATTCAATTTATTATTCATGATTCGATTCATGATTCTTGATTCATGATTCATGATTCGATTCATGATTCAATTCATGATTCATGATTCATGATTTAATTCATTATTCATGATTCGATTCATGATTCATGATTAAATTCATGACTCAATTCATGGTTCATTATTCATGATTCATGATTTAATTCATGATTCATGATTCATGATTCATGATTCAATTTATGATTCATGATTCAATTCATTAATCGATTCATGATTCAATTCATGATTCAATTCATGATTCAATTCATGATTCATGGTTCATGATTCATGATTCATGATTCAATTCATGATTCATAATTCATGATTCATGATTCGATTCATGATTCATGATTCATGATTAAATTCATGATTCATAATTCATGATTCATGAAATAATTCATGATTCATAATTCATGATTCATGATTCAATTCATAATTCATGATTCATGATTCATGATTCAATTCATGATTCATGATTCATGATTCATGATTCAATTCCTGATTCATGATTCAATTCATGATTCATAATTCATGATTCAATTCAATAATCTTGATTCAAGATTCATGATTCATGATTCAATTCATGATTCATAATTCATGATTCATGATTCAATTCATTAATCTTGATTCAAGATTCATGATTCATGATTCAATTCATGATTCATGATTCAATTCATGATTCATGATTCAATTTAGGATTCATGATTTGATTTATGATTCATGATTCATGATTCATGTCATGATTCATGATTCATGATTCATGATTCATGATTCAATTCATGATTCATGATTCATGATTCATGATTCGATTCATGATTCATGATTCATGATTCATGATTCATGATTCGATTAATGATTCATGATTCATGATTCATGATTCATGATTCATGATTCAATTCATGATTCATGATTCGATTCATGATTTTTGATTCATGATTTAATTCATGATTCATGATTCATGATTCATGATTCAATTCATGATTCATGATTTATGATTTATGATTCAATTCATGATTCATGATTCATGATTCAATTCATGATTCAATTCATGATTCATGATTCATGATTCAATTTATGATCCATGATTCAATTCATGCTTCATGATCCATGATTCAATTCATGCTTCATGATTCAATTCATGATTCATGATTCAAGATTCATGATTCATGATTCATGATTTAATTCATGATTCATGATTCATGATTCATGATTCAATTCATGATTCATGACTTATGATTTATGATTCAATTCATGATTCATGATTCATGATTCAATGCATGATTCAATTCATGATTCATGATTCATGATTCAATTTATGATTCATGATTCATGATTCATGATTCAATTAATGATTCAATTTATGATTCATGATTCAATTCATGATTCAATTTATGATTCATGATTCAATTCATGATTCATAATTCATGATTCATGATTCAATTCATGATTCATTATTCAATTCATGATTCATGATTCAATTTATGATTCGATTCATGATTCAATTCATGATTCGACTCATGATTCATGATTCAATTCATGATTCATAATTCATGATTCAATTCATGATCCATGATTCAATTCATGCTTCATGATCCATGATTCAATTCATGCTTCATGATTCATGAATCAATTCATGATTCAAATCATGATTTATGATTCATGATTCGATTCATGATTCATGATTCATGATTCAAATCATGATCCATGATTCAATTCATGCTTCATGATCCATGATTCAATTCATGCTTCATGATTCAATTCATGATTCATGATTCAAGATTCATGATTCATGATTCGATTCATGATTTTTGATTCATGATTCATGATTCGATTCATGATTCATGATTCAATTCATGATTCATGATTCATGATTCATGATTCAATTTATGATTCATGATTCATGATTCAATTCATGATTCATGATTCAATTCATGATTCATGATTCTTGATTCATGATTCATGATTCGATTCACTATTCATGATTCATGATTCATGATTCATGATTCGATTAATAATTCATGATTCATGATTCATGATTCAATTTATTATTCATGATTCAATTCATGATTCATGATTCGATTCATGATTTTTGATTCATGATTCATGATTCGATATATGATTCGATTCATGATTCATGATTCATGATTTAATTTATGATTTATGATTCATGATTCATGATTCAATTCATGATTCATGATTTATGATTTATGATTCAATTCATGATTCATGATTCATGATTCAATTCATGATTTATGATTCATGATTCATGATTCAATTCATGATTCATGATTTATGATTTATGATTCAATTCATGATTCATGATTCATGATTCAATTCATGATTCAATTCATGATTCATGATTCATGATTCAATTTATGATTCATGATTCATGATTCATGATTCAATTCATGATTCAATTTATGATTCATGATTCATGATTCATGATTCAATTCATGATTCAATTTATGATTCATGATTCAATTCATGATTCATAATTCATGATTCATGATTCAATTCATGATTTATTATTCAATTCATGATTCATGATTCAATTTATGATTCGATTCATGATTCAATTCATGATTCGATTCATGATTCATTATTCATGATTCAATTCATGATTCATAATTCATGATTCAATTCATGATCCATGATTCAATTCATGCTTCATGATCCATGATTCATGATTCAATTCATGATTCAAATCATGATTCATGATTCATGATTCGATTCATGATTCATGATTCATGATTCAAATCATGATCCATGATTCAATTCATGCTTCATGATCCATGATTCAATTCATGCTTCATGATTCAATTCATGATTCATGATTCAAGATTCAATTCATGATTCATGATTCATGATTCAATTTATGATTCATGATTCATGATTCATGATTTAATTCATGATTCAATTCATGATTCATGATTCAATTCATGATTCATGATTCATGATTCATGATTCATTAATCATGATTTAATTCATGATTCAATTCATGATTCATGATTCAATTCATGATTCATGATTCATGATTCAATTCATGATTTATAATTCATGATTCATGATTCAATTCATGATTCATGATTCATGATTCATGATTCAATTCATGATTCATGATTCATGATTCGATTCATGATTCATGATTCAATTCATGATTCATGATTCAGGATTCAATTCATGATTCATAATTCATGATTCATGATTCAATTCATGATTCATGATTCATGATTCGATTCATGATTCATGATTCAATTCATGATTCATGATTCATGATTCAATTCATGATTCATAATTCATGATTCATGATTCAATTCATTATTCATGATTCATGATTCAATTCATGATTCATGATTCATGATTCAATTCATGATTCATAATTCATGATTCATGATTCAATTCATGATTTTATAATTCATGATTCATGATTCAATTCATGATTCAATTCATATTTCATGATTCAATTCATGATTCATGATTCAATTCATGATTCATGATTTATGATTCAATTCATGATTCATGATTCAATTCATGATTCATAATTAATGATTCATGATTTAATTCATGATTCATGATTCATGATTCATGATTTAATTCATGATTCATGATTTAATTCATGATTCATGATTCATGATTCGATTCATGATTCATGATTCAATTCATGATTCATGATTCATGATTCAATTCATGATTCATAATTCATGATTCATGATTCAATTCATGATTCATGATTCATGATTCGATTCATGATTCATGATTCAATTCATGATTCATGATTCATGATTCAATTCATGATTCATAATTCATGATTCATGATTCAATTCATTATTCATGATTCATGATTCAATTCATGATTCATGATTCATGATTCAATTCATGATTCATAATTCATGATTCATGATTCAATTCATGATTTTATAATTCATGATTCATGATTCAATTCATGATTCAATTCATATTTCATGATTCAATTCATGATTCATGATTCAATTCATGATTCATGATTTATGATTCAATTCATGATTCATGATGCAATTCATGATTCATAATTAATGATTCATGATTTAATTCATGATTCATGATTCATGATTTAATTCATGATTCATGATTTAATTCATGATTCATGATTCATGATTCATGATTCAATTCATGATTCATGATTCAATTCATGATTCATGATTCTTGATTCGATTCATGATTCATGATTCAATTCATGATTCATGATTTGATTCATGATTCATGATTCATGATTCAATTCATGATTCATGATTCATGATTCATGATTCAATTCATGATTCATGATTCATGATTCATGATTCAATTCATGATTCATGATTCATGATTCATGATTCAATTCATGATTCATGATTCAATTCATGATTCGAATACTGATTCAATTCATGATTCATGATTCGATTTATGATTCATGATTCAATTCATGATTCATGATTCAATTCATGATTCATGATTCATTATTCATGATTCAATTCATGTTTCCTGATTCATGATTCAATTCATGATTTTATAATTCATGATTCATGATTCAATTCATGATTCAATTCATATTTCATGATTCAATTCATGATTCATGATTCAATTCATGATTCATGATTCAATTCATGATTCATGATTCAATTCATGATTCATGATTCAATTCATGATTCATGATTCAATTCATGATTCAATTCATGATTCATGATTTATGATTCAATTCATGATTCAATTCATGATTCATTATTCATGATTCATGATTTAATTCATAATTCATGATTCATGATTTAATTCATGATTCATGATTCATGATTCAATTCATGATTCATGATTAAATTCATTAAACGATTCATGATTCAATTCATGATTCAATTCATGATTCAATTCATGATTCATGGTTCATGATTCATGATTCATAATTCAATTCATTATTCATAATTCATGATTCATGATTCGATTCATGATTCATGATTCATGATTCAATTCATGATTCATAATTGATGATTCATGAAATAATTCATGATTCATAATTCATGATTTCAGATTCAATTCATAATTCATTATTCATGATTCATGATTCAATTGATGATTCATGATTCATTATTCGATTCATGATTCATGATTTAATTCATAAATCATGATTCAATTCATGATTCATAATTCATGATTCATGATTCAATTCATTAATCTTGATTCAAGATTCATGATTCATGATTCAATTCATGATTCATGATTCAATTCATGATTCATGATTCAATTTATGATTCATGATTTGATTTATGATTCATGTCATGATTCATGATTCATGATTCAATTCATTATTTATGATTCATGATTCAATTCATGATTCATGATTCATGATTCGATTCATGATTCATGATTCATGATTCATGATTCATGATTCGATTTATGATTCATGATTCATAATTCATGATTCAATTCATGATTCATGATTCAATTCATGATTCATGATTCGATTCATGATTTTTGATTCATGATTCATGATTCGATTCATGATTCGATTCATGATTCATGATTCAATTCATGATTTATGATTCATGATTCAATTCATGATTCATGATTTATGATTTATGATTCAATTCATGATTCATGATTCATGATTCAATTCATGATTCATGATTCATGATTCAATTTATGATTCATGATTCATGATTCATGATTCAATTCATTATTCAGTTTATGATTCATGATTCATGATTCAATTCATGATTCATGATTAAATTCATTAATCGATTCATGATTCAATTCATGATTCAATTCATGATGCAATTCATGATTCATGGTTCATGATTCATGATTCATGATTCAATTGATGATTCATGATTCATTATTCGATTCATGATTCATGATTCAATTCATGATTCATGATTCAATTCATGATTCATGATGCATGATTCATGATTCAATTCCTGATTCATGATTCAATTCATGATTCATAATACATGATTCATGATTCAATTCATTAATCTTGATTCAAGATTCAATTCATGATTCATAATTCATGATTCATGAAATAATTCATGATTCATAATTCATGATTTCAGATTCAATTCATAATTCATGATTCATGATTCATGATTCATGATTCAATTGATGATTCATGATTCATTATTCGATTCATGATTCATGATTCAATTCATGATTCATGATTCAATTCATGATTCATGATGCATGATTCATGATTCAATTCCTGATTCATGATTCAATTCATGATTCATAATACATGATTCATGATTCAATTCATTAATCTTGATTCAAGATTCATGATTCATGATTAAATTCATGACTTAATTCATGGTTCATTATTCATGATTCATGATTTAATTCATGATTCATGATTCATGATTCATGATTTAATTTATGATTCATGATTCAATTCATTAATCGATTCATGATTCAATTCATGATTCAATTCATGATTCAATTCATGATTCATGGTTCATGATTCATGATTCATGATTCAATTCATGATTCATAATTCATGATTCATGATTCGATTCATGATTCATGAATCATGATTCAATTCATGATTCATGATTCATGATTAAATTCCTGATTCATGATTCATGATTCATGATTCAATTCATAATTCATGATTCATGATTCATGATTCAATTCATGATTCATGATTCATGATTCAATTCATGATTCATGATTCAATTCATGATTCATGATTCATGATTCAATTCATGATTCATGATTCATGATTAAATTCCTGATTCATGATTCAATTCATGATTCATAATTCATGATTCATGATTCAATTTATTAATCTTGATTCAAGATTCATGATTCATAATTCAATTCATGATTCATGATTCAATTCATGATTCATGATTCAATTTAGGATTCATGATTTGATTTATGATTCATGATTCATGATTCATGTCATGATTCATGATTCATGATTCATGATTCAATTCATGATTCATGATTCATGATTCATTTCATGATTCATGATTCATGATTCATGATTCATGATTCATGATTCGATTCATGATTCATGATTCATGATTCATGATTCGATTAATGATTCATGATTCATGATTCATGATTCAATTCATGATTCATGATTCAATTCATGATTCATGATTAGATTCATGATTTTTGATTCATGATTCATGATTCGATTCATGATTCGATTCATGATTCATGATTTAATTCATGATTTATGTTTCATGATTCATGATTCAATTCATGATTTATGATTTATGATTTATGATTTAATTCATGATTCATGATTCAATTCATGATTCAATTCATGATTCATGATTCATGATTCAATTTATGATTCATGATTCATGATTCATGATTCAATTCATGATTCAATTTATGATTCATGATTCATGATTCAATTCATGATTCAATTTATGATTCATGATTCAATTCATGATTCATAATTCATGATTCATGATTCAATTCATGATTCATTATTCAATTCATGAATTATGATTCAATTTATGATTCGATTCATGATTCAATTCATGATTCGATTCATGATTCATGATTCAATTCATGATTCATAATTCATGATTCAATTCATGATCCATGATTCAATTCATGCTTCATGATCCATGATTCAATTCATGCTTCATGATCCATGATTCAATTCATGCTTCATGATTCATGATTCAATTCATGCTTCAAATCATGATTCATGATTCATGCTTCATGATTCATGCTTCATGATTCAATTCATGATTCATGATTCAAGATTCATGATTCATGATTCGATTCATGATTTTTGATTCATGATTCATGATTCGATTCATGATTCATGATTCATGATTCAATTCATGATTCATGATTCATGATTCATGATTCAATTTATGATTCATGATTCATGATTCATGATTTAATTCATGATTCAATTCATGATTCATGATTCAATTCATGATTCAATTCATGATTCATGATTCAATTCATGATTCATGATTCATGATTCATGATTCATGATTCGATTCATGATTCATGATTCATGATTCATGATTCAATTCATGATTCATAATTCATGATTCAATTCATGATCCATGATTCAATTCATGCTTCATGATCCATGATTCATGATTCAATTCATGATTCAAATCATGATTCATGATTCATGATTCGATTCATGATTCATGATTCATGATTCAAATCATGATCCATGATTCAATTCATGCTTCATGATCCATGATTCAATTCATGCTTCATGATTCAATTCATGATTCATGATTCAAGATTCAATTCATGATTCATGATTCATGATTCAATTTATGATTCATGATTCATGATTCATGATTTAATTCATGATTCAATTCATGATTCATGATTCAATTCATGATTCATGATTCATGATTCATGATTCATGATTCATTAATCATGATTTAATTCATGATTCAATTCATGATTCATGATTCAATTCATGATTCATGATTCATGATTCAATTCATGATTTATAATTCATGATTCATGATTCAATTCATGATTCATGATTCATGATTCATGATTCAATTCATGATTCATGATTCATGATTCGATTCATGATTCATGATTCAATTCATGATTCATGATTCAGGATTCAATTCATGATTCATAATTCATGATTCATGATTCAATTCATGATTCATGATTCATGATTCGATTCATGATTCATGATTCAATTCATGATTCATGATTCATGATTCAATTCATGATTCATAATTCATGATTCATGATTCAATTCATTATTCATGATTCATGATTCAATTCATGATTCATGATTCATGATTCAATTCATGATTCATAATTCATGATTCATGATTCAATTCATGATTTTATAATTCATGATTCATGATTCAATTCATGATTCAATTCATATTTCATGATTCAATTCATGATTCATGATTCAATTCATGATTCATGATTTATGAATCAAATCATGATTCATGATTCAATTCATGATTCATAATTAATGATTCATGATTTAATTCATGATTCATGATTCATGATTCATGATTTAATTCATGATTCATGATTTAATTCATGATTCATGATTCATGATTCATGATTCGATTCATGATTCATGATTCAATTCATGATTCATGATTCATGATTCAATTCATGATTCATAATTCATGATTCATGATTCAATTCATGATTCATGATTCATGATTCGATTCATGATTCATGATTCAATTCATGATTCATGATTCATGATTCAATTCATGATTCATAATTCATGATTCATGATTCAATTCATTATTCATGATTCATGATTCAATTCATGATTCATGATTCATGATTCAATTCATGATTCATAATTCATGATTCATGATTCAATTCATGATTTTATAATTCATGATTCATGATTCAATTCATGATTCAATTCATATTTCATGATTCAATTCATGATTCATGATTCAATTCATGATTCATGATTTATGATTCAATTCATGATTCATGATGCAATTCATGATTCATAATTAATGATTCATGATTTAATTCATGATTCAATTCATGATTCATGATTCAATTCATGATTCAATTCATGATTCATGATTCATGATTCAATTCATGATTCATGATTCATGATTCATGATTCATGATTCGATTCATGATTCATGATTCATGATTCATGATTCGATTAATGATTCATGATTCAATTCATGATTCATAATTCATGATTCATAATTCATGATTCAATTCATGATCCATGATTCAATTCATGCTTCATGATCCATGATTCATGATTCAATTCATGATTCAAATCATGATTCATGATTCATGATTCGATTCATGATTCATGATTCATGATTCAAATCATGATCCATGATTCAATTCATGCTTCATGATCCATGATTCAATTCATGCTTCATGATTCAATTCATGATTCATGATTCAAGATTCAATTCATGATTCATGATTCATGATTCAATTTATGATTCATGATTCATGATTCATGATTTAATTCATGATTCAATTCATGATTCATGATTCAATTCATGATTCATGATTCATGATTCATGATTCATGATTCATTAATCATGATTTAATTCATGATTCAATTCATGATTCATGATTCAATTCATGATTCATGATTCATGATTCAATTCATGATTTATAATTCATGATTCATGATTCAATTCATGATTCATGATTCATGATTCATGATTCAATTCATGATTCATGATTCATGATTCGATTCATGATTCATGATTCAATTCATGATTCATGATTCAGGATTCAATTCATGATTCATAATTCATGATTCATGATTCAATTCATGATTCATGATTCATGATTCGATTCATGATTCATGATTCAATTCATGATTCATGATTCATGATTCAATTCATGATTCATAATTCATGATTCATGATTCAATTCATTATTCATGATTCATGATTCAATTCATGATTCATGATTCATGATTCAATTCATGATTCATAATTCATGATTCATGATTCAATTCATGATTTTATAATTCATGATTCATGATTCAATTCATGATTCAATTCATATTTCATGATTCAATTCATGATTCATGATTCAATTCATGATTCATGATTTATGATTCAATTCATGATTCATGATTCAATTCATGATTCATAATTAATGATTCATGATTTAATTCATGATTCATGATTCATGATTCATGATTTAATTCATGATTCATGATTTAATTCATGATTCATGATTCATGATTCATGATTCGATTCATGATTCATGATTCAATTCATGATTCATGATTCATGATTCAATTCATGATTCATAATTCATGATTCATGATTCAATTCATGATTCATGATTCATGATTCGATTCATGATTCATGATTCAATTCATGATTCATGATTCATGATTCATAATTCATGATTCATGATTCAATTCATTATTCATGATTCATGATTCAATTCATGATTCATGATTCATGATTCAATTCATGATTCATAATTCATGATTCATGATTCAATTCATGATTTTATAATTCATGATTCATGATTCAATTCATGATTCAATTCATATTTCATGATTCAATTCATGATTCATGATTCAATTCATGATTCATGATTTATGATTCAATTCATGATTCATGATGCAATTCATGATTCATAATTAATGATTCATGATTTAATTCATGATTCATGATTCATGATTTAATTCATGATTCATGATTTAATTCATGATTCATGATTCATGATTCATGATTCAATTCATGATTCATGATTCAATTCATGATTCATGATTCTTGATTCGATTCATGATTCATGATTCAATTCATGATTCATGATTTGATTCATGATTCATGATTCATGATTCAATTCATGATTCATGATTCATGATTCATGATTCAATTCATGATTCATGATTCATGATTCATGATTCAATTCATGATTCATGATTCATGATTCATGATTCAATTCATGATTCATGATTCAATTCATGATTCGAATACTGATTCAATTCATGATTCATGATTCGATTTATGATTCATGATTCAATTCATGATTCATGATTCAATTCATGATTCATGATTCATTATTCATGATTCAATTCATGTTTCCTGATTCATGATTCAATTCATGATTTTATAATTCATGATTCATGATTCAATTCATGATTCAATTCATATTTCATGATTCAATTCATGATTCATGATTCAATTCATGATTCATGATTCAATTCATGATTCATGATTCAATTCATGATTCAATTCATGATTCATGATTTATGATTCAATTCATGATTCAATTCATGATTCATTATTCATGATTCATGATTTAATTCATAATTCATGATTCATGATTTAATTCATGATTCATGATTCATGATTCAATTCATGATTCATGATTAAATTCATTAAACGATTCATGATTCAATTCATGATTCAATTCATGATTCAATTCATGATTCATGGTTCATGATTCATGATTCATAATTCAATTCATTATTCATAATTCATGATTCATGATTCGATTCATGATTCATGATTCATGATTCAATTCATGATTCATAATTGATGATTCATGAAATAATTCATGATTCATAATTCATGATTTCAGATTCAATTCATAATTCATTATTCATGATTCATGATTCAATTGATGATTCATGATTCATTATTCGATTCATGATTCATGATTTAATTCATAAATCATGATTCAATTCATGATTCATAATTCATGATTCATGATTCAATTCATTAATCTTGATTCAAGATTCATGATTCATGATTCAATTCATGATTCATGATTCAATTCATGATTCATGATTCAATTTATGATTCATGATTTGATTTATGATTCATGTCATGATTCATGATTCAATTCATTATTTATGATTCATGATTCAATTCATGATTCATGATTCATGATTCGATTCATGATTCATGATTCATGATTCATGATTCATGATTCGATTTATGATTCATGATTCATAATTCATGATTCAATTCATGATTCATGATTCAATTCATGATTCATGATTCGATTCATGATTTTTGATTCATGATTCATGATTCGATTCATGATTCGATTCATGATTCATGATTCAATTCATGATTTATGATTCATGATTCAATTCATGATTCATGATTTATGATTTATGATTCAATTCATGATTCATGATTCATGATTCAATTCATGATTCATGATTCATGATTCAATTTATGATTCATGATTCATGATTCATGATTCAATTCATTATTCAGTTTATGATTCATGATTCATGATTCAATTCATGATTCATGATTAAATTCATTAATCGATTCATGATTCAATTCATGATTCAATTCATGATGCAATTCATGATTCATGGTTCATGATTCATGATTCATGATTCAATTGATGATTCATGATTCATTATTCGATTCATGATTCATGATTCAATTCATGATTCATGATTCAATTCATGATTCATGATGCATGATTCATGATTCAATTCCTGATTCATGATTCAATTCATGATTCATAATACATGATTCATGATTCAATTCATTAATCTTGATTCAAGATTCAATTCATGATTCATAATTCATGATTCATGAAATAATTCATGATTCATAATTCATGATTTCAGATTCAATTCATAATTCATGATTCATGATTCATGATTCATGATTCAATTGATGATTCATGATTCATTATTCGATTCATGATTCATGATTCAATTCATGATTCATGATTCAATTCATGATTCATGATGCATGATTCATGATTCAATTCCTGATTCATGATTCAATTCATGATTCATAATACATGATTCATGATTCAATTCATTAATCTTGATTCAAGATTCATGATTCATGATTAAATTCATGACTTAATTCATGGTTCATTATTCATGATTCATGATTTAATTCATGATTCATGATTCATGATTCATGATTCAATTTATGATTCATGATTCAATTCATTAATCGATTCATGATTCAATTCATGATTCAATTCATGATTCAATTCATGATTCATGGTTCATGATTCATGATTCATGATTCAATTCATGATTCATAATTCATGATTCATGATTCGATTCATGATTCATGAATCATGATTCAATTCATGATTCATAATTCATGATTCATGAAATAATTCATGATTCATAATTCATGATTCATGATTCAATTCATAATTCATGATTCATGATTCATGATTCAATTCATGATTCATGATTCATGATTCAATTCATGATTCATGATTCAATTCATGATTCATGATTCATGATTCAATTCATGATTCATGATTCATGATTAAATTCCTGATTCATGATTCAATTCATGATTCATAATTCATGATTCATGATTCAATTTATTAATCTTGATTCAAGATTCATGATTCATAATTCAATTCATGATTCATGATTCAATTCATGATTCATGATTCAATTTAGGATTCATGATTTGATTTATGATTCATGATTCATGATTCATGTCATGATTCATGATTCATGATTCATGATTCAATTCATGATTCATGATTCATGATTCATTTCATGATTCATGATTCATGATTCATGATTCATGATTCGATTCATGATTCATGATTCATGATTCATGATTCATGATTCGATTAATGATTCATGATTCATGATTCATGATTCAATTCATGATTCATGATTCAATTCATGATTCATGATTAGATTCATGATTTTTGATTCATGATTCATGATTCGATTCATGATTCGATTCATGATTCATGATTTAATTCATGATTTATGTTTCATGATTCATGATTCAATTCATGATTTATGATTTATGATTTATGATTTAATTCATGATTCATGATTCAATTCATGATTCAATTCATGATTCATGATTCATGATTCAATTTATGATTCATGATTCATGATTCATGATTCAATTCATGATTCAATTTATGATTCATGATTCATGATTCAATTCATGATTCAATTTATGATTCATGATTCAATTCATGATTCATAATTCATGATTCATGATTCAATTCATGATTCATTATTCAATTCATGAATTATGATTCAATTTATGATTCGATTCATGATTCAATTCATGATTCGATTCATGATTCATGATTCAATTCATGATTCATAATTCATGATTCAATTCATGATCCATGATTCAATTCATGCTTCATGATCCATGATTCAATTCATGCTTCATGATTCATGATTCAATTCATGATTCAAATCATGATTCATGATTCATGATTCGATTCATGATTCATGATTCATGATTCAAATCATGATCCATGATTCAATTCATGCTTCATGATCCATGATTCAATTCATGCTTCATGATTCAATTCATGATTCATGATTTATGATTTATGATTCAATTCATGATTCATGATTCATGATTCAATTCATGATTCATGATTCATGATTCAATTTATGATTCATGATTCATGATTCATGATTCAATTCATTATTCAGTTTATGATTCATGATTCATGATTCAATTCATGATTCATGATTAAATTCATTAATCGATTCATGATTCAATTCATGATTCAATTCATGATGCAATTCATGATTCATGGTTCATGATTCATGATTCATGATTCAATTGATGATTCATGATTCATTATTCGATTCATGATTCATGATTCAATTCATGATTCATGATTCAATTCATGATTCATGATGCATGATTCATGATTCAATTCCTGATTCATGATTCAATTCATGATTCATAATACATGATTCATGATTCAATTCATTAATCTTGATTCAAGATTCAATTCATGATTCATAATTCATGATTCATGAAATAATTCATGATTCATAATTCATGATTTCAGATTCAATTCATAATTCATGATTCATGATTCATGATTCATGATTCAATTGATGATTCATGATTCATTATTCGATTCATGATTCATGATTCAATTCATGATTCATGATTCAATTCATGATTCATGATGCATGATTCATGATTCAATTCCTGATTCATGATTCAATTCATGATTCATAATACATGATTCATGATTCAATTCATTAATCTTGATTCAAGATTCATGATTCATGATTAAATTCATGACTTAATTCATGGTTCATTATTCATGATTCATGATTTAATTCATGATTCATGATTCATGATTCATGATTCAATTTATGATTCATGATTCAATTCATTAATCGATTCATGATTCAATTCATGATTCAATTCATGATTCAATTCATGATTCATGGTTCATGATTCATGATTCATGATTCAATTCATGATTCATAATTCATGATTCATGATTCGATTCATGATTCATGAATCATGATTCAATTCATGATTCATAATTCATGATTCATGAAATAATTCATGATTCATAATTCATGATTCATGATTCAATTCATAATTCATGATTCATGATTCATGATTCAATTCATGATTCATGATTCATGATTCAATTCATGATTCATGATTCAATTCATGATTCATGATTCATGATTCAATTCATGATTCATGATTCATGATTAAATTCCTGATTCATGATTCAATTCATGATTCATAATTCATGATTCATGATTCAATTTATTAATCTTGATTCAAGATTCATGATTCATAATTCAATTCATGATTCATGATTCAATTCATGATTCATGATTCAATTTAGGATTCATGATTTGATTTATGATTCATGATTCATGATTCATGTCATGATTCATGATTCATGATTCATGATTCAATTCATGATTCATGATTCATGATTCATTTCATGATTCATGATTCATGATTCATGATTCATGATTCGATTCATGATTCATGATTCATGATTCATGATTCATGATTCGATTAATGATTCATGATTCATGATTCATGATTCAATTCATGATTCATGATTCAATTCATGATTCATGATTAGATTCATGATTTTTGATTCATGATTCATGATTCGATTCATGATTCGATTCATGATTCATGATTTAATTCATGATTTATGTTTCATGATTCATGATTCAATTCATGATTTATGATTTATGATTTATGATTTAATTCATGATTCATGATTCAATTCATGATTCAATTCATGATTCATGATTCATGATTCAATTTATGATTCATGATTCATGATTCATGATTCAATTCATGATTCAATTTATGATTCATGATTCATGATTCAATTCATGATTCAATTTATGATTCATGATTCAATTCATGATTCATAATTCATGATTCATGATTCAATTCATGATTCATTATTCAATTCATGAATTATGATTCAATTTATGATTCGATTCATGATTCAATTCATGATTCGATTCATGATTCATGATTCAATTCATGATTCATAATTCATGATTCAATTCATGATCCATGATTCAATTCATGCTTCATGATCCATGATTCAATTCATGCTTCATGATTCATGATTCAATTCATGATTCAAATCATGATTCATGATTCATGATTCGATTCATGATTCATGATTCATGATTCAAATCATGATCCATGATTCAATTCATGCTTCATGATCCATGATTCAATTCATGCTTCATGATTCAATTCATGATTCATGATTCAAGATTCATGATTCATGATTCGATTCATGATTTTTGATTCATGATTCATGATTCGATTCATGATTCATGATTCATGATTCAATTCATGATTCATGATTCATGATTCATGATTCAATTTATGATTCATGATTCATGATTCATGATTTAATTCATGATTCAATTCATGATTCATGATTCAATTCATGATTCAATTCATGATTCATGATTCATGATTCAATTCATGATTCATGATTCATGATTCATGATTCATGATTCGATTCATGATTCATGATTCATGATTCATGATTCGATTAATGATTCATGATTCATGATTCAATTCATGATTCATGATTCAATTCATGATTCATGATTCGATTCATGATTTTTGATTCATGATTCATGATTCGATTCATGATTCGATTCATGATTCATGATTCATGATTTAATTCATGATTTATGATTCATGATTCATGATTCAATTCATGATTCATGATTCATGATTCATGATTCAATTCATGATCCAATTCATGATTCATGATTCAATTTATGATTCATGATTCATGATTCATGATTCAATTCATGATTTAATTTATGATTCATGATTCATGATTCATGATTCATGATTCATGATTCATGATTCAATTCATGATTCAATTTATGATTCATGATTCAATTCATGATTCATAATTCATAATTCATGATTCAATTCATGATTCATTATTCAATTCATGATTCATGATTCAATTTATGATTCGATTCATGATTCAATTCAAGATTCGATTCATGATTCATGATTCATGATTCAATTCATGATTCATAATTCATGATTCAATTCATGATCCATGATTCAATTCATGCTTCATGATCCATGATTCATGATTCAATTCATGATTCAAATCATGATTCATGATTCATGATTCGATTCATGATTCATGATTCAAATCATGATCCATGATTCAATTCATGCTTCATGATCCATGATTCAATTCATGCTTCATGATTCAATTCATGATTCATGATTCAAGATTCAATTCATGATTCATGATTCAATTTATGATTTATGATTCATGATTCATGATTTAATTCATGATTCAATTCATGATTCATGATTCAATTCATGATTCATGATTCATGATTCATGATTCATGATTCATTAATCATGATTTAATTCATGATTCAATTCATGATTCATGATTCAATTCAGGATTCAATTCATGATTCATGATTCAATTTATGATTCATGATTCAATTCATGATTCATGATTCAATTCATGATTCATGATTCAATTCATGATTCAATTCATGATTCATGATTTATGATTCAATTCATGATTCAATTCATGATTCATTATTCATGATTCATGATTTAATTCATAATTCATGATTCATGATTTAATTCATGATTCATGATTCATGATTCATGATTCAATTCATGATTCATGATTAAATTCATTAATCGATTCATGATTCAATTCATGATTCAATTCATGATTCAATTCATGATTCATGGTTCATGATTCATGATTCATGATTCAATTCATGATTCATAATTCATGATTCATGATTCGATTCATGATTCATGATTCATGATTCAATTCATGATTCATAATTCATGATTCATGAAATAATTCATGATTCATAATTCATGATTTCAGATTCAGTTCATAATTCATGATTCATGATTCATGATTCAATTGATGATTCATGATTCATTATTCGATTCATGATTCATGATTCAATTCATGATTCATGATTCAATTCATGATTCATGATTCATGATTCATGATTCAATTCCTGATTCATGATTCAATTCATGATTCATAATTCATGATTCATGATTCAATTCATTAATCTTGATTCAAGATTCATGATTCATGATTCAATTCATGATTCATGATTCAATTCATGATTCATGATTCAATTTATGATTCATGATTTGATTTATGATTCATGATTCATGATTCATGTCATGATTCATGATTCATTATTCAATTCATTATTTATGATTCATGATTCAATTCATGATTCATGATTCATGATTCGATTCATGATTCATGATTCATGATTCATGATTTGATTTATGATTCATGATTCATGATTCATGATTCAATTCATGATTCATGATTCAATTCATGATTCATGATTCGATTCATGATTTTTGATTCATGATTCATGATTCGATTCATGATTCGATTCATGATTCATGATTCAATTCATGATCTATGATTCATGATTCATGATTCAATTCATGATTCATGATTTATGATTTATGATTCAATTCATGATTCATGATTCAATTCATGATTCAATTCATGATTCATGATTCATGATTCAATTTATGATTCATTATTCATGATTCATGATTCAATTTATGATTCATGATTCATGATTCATGGTTCATGATTCATGATTCAATTCATGATTCATAATTCATGATTCATGATTCGATTCATGATTCATGATTCAATTCATGATTCATAATTCATGATTTATGAAATAATTCATGATTCATAATTCATGATTTCAGATTCAATTCATAATTCATGATTCATGATTCATGATTCAATTGATGATTCATGATTCATTATTCGATTCATGATTCATGATTCAATTCATGATTCATGATTCATGATTCATGATTCAATTCCTGATTCATGATTCAATTCATGATTCATAATTCATGATTCATGATTCAATTCATTAATCTTGATTCAAGATTCATGATTCATGATTCAATTCATGATTCATGATTCAATTCATGATTCATGATTCAATTTATGATTCATGATTTGATTTATGATTCATGATTCATGATTCATGATTCATGATTCGATTCATGATTCATGATTCAATTCATTATTCATGATTCATGATTCAATTCATGATTCATGATTCATGATTCGATTCATGATTCATGATTCATGATTCGATTTATGATTCATGATTCATGATTCATGATTCAATTCATGATTCATGATTCAATTCATGATTCATGATTCGATTCATGATTTTTGATTCATGATTCATGATTCGATTCATGATTCGATTTATGATTCATGATTCATGATTCAATTCATGATTTATGATTCATGATTCAATTCATGATTCATGATTCAATTCATGATTCAATTCATGATTCATGATTTATGATTTATGATTCAATTCATGATTCATGATTCAATTCATGATTCAATTCATGATTCATGATTCATGATTCATGATTCAATTCATGATTCAATTTATGATTCATGATTCAATTCATGATTCATAATTCATGATTCATGATTCAATTCATGATTCATTATTCAATTCATGATTCATGATTCAATTTATGATTCGATTCATGATTCAATTCATGATTCGATTCATGATTCATGATTCATGATTCAATTCATGATTCATGATTCATGATTCAATTCATAATTCGATTCATGATTCATGATTCAATTCATGATTCGATTCATGATTCATGATTCATGATTCGATTCATGATTCATGATTCATGATTCAAATCATGATCCATGATTCAATTCATGCTTCATGATCCATGATTCAATTCATGCTTCATGATTCAATTCATGATTCATGATTCAAGATTCATGATTCATGATTCGATTCATGATTTTTGATTCATGATTCATGATTCGATTCATGATTCATGATTCATGATTAAATTCATGATTCATGATTCATGATTCATGATTCAATTTATGATTCATGATTCATGATTCATGATTTAATTCATGATTCAATTCATGATTCATGATTCAATTTATGATTCATGATTCATGATTCAATTTATGTTTCATGATTCATTAATCATGATTTAATTCATGATTCAATTCATGATTCATGATTCAATTCATGATTCAATTCATGATTCATGATTCAATTCATGATTCATGATTCAATTCATGATTCATGATTCAATTCAGGATTCAATTCATGATTCATGATTCAATTTATGATTCATGATTCAATTCATGATTCATGATTCAATTCATGATTCATGATTCAATTCATGATTCAATTCATGATTCATGATTTATGATTCAATTCATGATTCAATTCATGATTCATTATTCATGATTCATGATTTAATTCATAATTCATGATTCATGATTTAATTCATGATTCATGATTCATGATTCATGATTCAATTCATGATTCATGATTAAATTCATTAATCGATTCATGATTCAATTCATGATTCAATTCATGATTCAATTCATGATTCAATTCATGATTCATGGTTCATGATTCATGATTCATGATTCAATTCATGATTCATAATTCATGATTCATGATTCGATTCATGATTCATGATTCATGATTCAATTCATGATTCATAATTCATGATTCATGAAATAATTCATGATTCATAATTCATGATTTCAGTTCAGTTCATAATTCATGATTCATGATTCATGATTCAATTGATGATTCATGATTCATTATTCGATTCATGATTCATGATTCAATTCATGATTCATGATTCAATTCATGATTCATGATTCATGATTCATGATTCAATTCCTGATTCATGATTCAATTCATGATTCATGATTCAATTCATTAATCTTGATTCAAGATTCATGATTCATGATTCAATTCATGATTCATGATTCAATTCATGATTCATGATTCAATTTATGATTCATGATTTGATTTATGATTCATGATTCATGATTCATGTCATGATTCATGATTCATTATTCAATTCATTATTTATGATTCATGATTCAATTCATGATTCATGATTCATGATTCGATTCATGATTCATGATTCATGATTCATGATTCGATTTATGATTTATGATTCATGATTCATGATTCAATTCATGATTCATGATTCAATTCATGATTCATGATTCGATTCATGATTTTTGATTCATGATTCATGATTCGATTCATGATTCGATTCATGATTCATGATTCAATTCATGATTTATGATTCATGATTCATGATTCAATTCATGATTCATGATTTATGATTTATGATTCAATTCATGATTCATGATTCATGATTCAATTCATGATTCAATTCATGATTCATGATTCATGATTCAATTTATGATTCATGATTCATGATTCATGATTCAATTTATGATTCATGATTCATGATTCATGGTTCATGATTCATGATTCATGATTCAATTCATGATTCATAATTCATGATTCATGATTCGATTCATGATTCATGATTCAATTCATGATTCATAATTCATGATTTATGAAATAATTCATGATTCATAATTCATGATTTCAGATTCAATTCATAATTAATGATTCATGATTCATGATTCAATTGATGATTCATGATTCGTTATTCGATTCATGATTCATGATTCAATTCCTGATTCAATTCATGATTCATGATTCATGATTCATGATTCAATTCCTGATTCATGATTCAATTCATGATTCATAATTCATGATTCATGATTCAATTCATTAATCTTGATTCAAGATTCATGATTCATGATTCAATTCATGATTCATGATTCAATTCATGATTCATGATTCAATTTATGATTCATGATTTGATTTATGATTCATGATTCATGATTCATGATTCATGATTCGATTCATGATTCATGATTCAATTCATTATTTATGATTCATGATTCAATTCATGATTCATGATTCATGATTCGATTCATGATTCATGATTCATGATTCATGATTCATGATTCATGATTCGATTTATGATTCATGATTCATGATTCATGATTCAATTCATGATTCATGATTCAATTCATGATTCATGATTCGATTCATGATTTTTGATTCATGATTCATGATTCGATTCATGATTCGATTTATGATTCATGATTCATGATTCAATTCATGATTTATGATTCATGATTCAATTCATGATTCATGATTCAATTCATGATTCAATTCATGATTCATGATTTATGATTTATGATTCAATTCATGATTCATGATTCAATTCATGATTCAATTCATGATTCATGATTCATGATTCATGATTCAATTCATGACTCAATTTATGATTCATGATTCAATTCATGATTCATAATTCATGATTCATGATTCAATTCATGATTCATTATTCAATTCATGATTCATGATTCAATTTATGATTCGATTCATGATTCAATTCATGATTCGATTCATGATTCATGATTCATGATTCAATTCATGATTCATGATTCATGATTCAATTCATAATTCGATTCATGATTCATGATTCAATTCATGATTCGATTCATGATTCATGATTCATGATTCGATTCATGATTCATGATTCATGATTCAAATCATGATCCATGATTCAATTCATGCTTCATGATCCATGATTCAATTCATGCTTCATGATTCAATTCATGATTCATGATTCAAGATTCATGATTCATGATTCGATTCATGATTTTTGATTCATGATTCATGATTCGATTCATGATTCATGATTCATGATTAAATTCATGATTCATGATTCATGATTCATGATTCAATTTATGATTCATGATTCATGATTCATGATTTAATTCATGATTCAATTCATGATTCATGATTCAATTTATGATTCATGATTCATGATTCATGATTCATGATTCAATTTATGTTTCATGATTCATTAATCATGATTTAATTCATGATTCAATTCATGATTCATGATTCAATTCATGATTCAATTCATGATTCATGATTCAATTCATGATTCATGATTCAATTCATGATTCATAATTCATGATTCATGAATCAATTCATGATTAATAATTCATGATTCATGATTCGATTCATGAATTATGATTCATGATTCAATTCATGATTCATTATTCATGATTTATGATTCAATTCATGATTCATGATTCAATTCATGATTCATAATTAATGATTCTTGATTCAATTCATGATTCATGATTCATGATTCAATTCATGATTCAATTCATGATTCATGATTCATGATTCAATTCATGATTCGATTCATGATTCATGATTCATGATTCAATTCATGATTCATGATTCATGATTCATGATTCAATTCATGATTCATGATTCAATTTATGATTCATGATTCACGATTCAATTCATGATTCATGATTTATGATTCAATTCATGATTCAATTCATGATTCATGATTCATGATTCAATTCATGATTCATTATTCATGATTCATGATTCAATTCATGATTCATGATTCATTATTCATTATTCATGATTCATGATTCGATTCATGATTCATGATTCATGATTCAATTCATGATCCATGATTCATTTCATGATTCATGATTCATGAATCATGATTCATGATTCAATTTATGTTTCATGATTCATTAATCATGATTTAATTCATGATTCAATTCATGATTCATGATTCAATTCATGATTCAATTCATGATTCATTATTCAATTTATGATTCATGATTCAATTCATGATTCATGATTCAATTCATGATTCATTATTCAATTCATGATTCGATTCATGATTCAATTCATGATTCGATTCATGATTCATGATTCAATTCATGATTCATGATTCAATTCATGATTCATGATTCAATTCATGATTCGAATCCTGATTCAAATCATGATTCATGATTCGATTTATGATTCATTATTCAATTCATGATTCATGATTCATGATTCAATTTATGATTCATGATTCATGATTCATGATTCATGATTCATGATTCAATTCATGATTCAATTCATGATTCATTATTCATGATTCATGATTTAATTCATAATTCATGATTCATGATTTAATTCATGATTCATGATTCATGATTCAATTCATGATTCATGATTAAATTCATTAATCGATTCATGATTCAATTCAGGATTCAATTCATGATTCAATTCATGATTCATGGTTCATGATTCATGATTCATGATTCAATTCATGATTCATAATTCATGATTCATGATTCGATTCATGATTCATGATTCATGATTCAATTCATGATTCATAATTCATGATTCATGAAATAATTCATGATTCATAATTCATGATTTCAGATTCAATTCATAATTCATGATTCATGATTCAATTGATGATTCATGATTCATTATTCGATTCATGATTCAATTCATGATTCATGATTCAATTCATGATTCATGATTCATGATTCATGATTCAATTCCTGATTCATGATTCAATTCATGATTCATAATTCATGATTCATGATTCAATTCATTAATCTTGATTCAAGATTCATGATTCATGATTCAATTCATGATTCATGATTCAATTCATGATTCATGATTCAATTTATGATTCATGATTTGATTTATGATTCATGATTCATGATTCAATTCATTATTTATGATTCATGATTCAATTCATGATTCATGATTCATGATTCGATTCATGATTCATGATTCATGATTCATGATTCATGATTCGATTTATGATTCATGATTCATGATTCATGATTCAATTCATGATTCATGATTCAATTCATGATTCATGATTCGATTCATGATTTTTGATTCATGATTCATGATTCGATTCATGATTCGATTCATGATTCATGATTCAATTCATGATTTATGATTCATGATTCATGATTCAATTCATGATTCATGATTTATGATTTATGATTCAATTCATGATTCATGATTCATGATTCAATTCATGATTCAATTCATGATTCATGATTCATGATTCAATTTATGATTCATGATTCATGATTCATGATTCAATTCATGATTCAATTTATGATTCATGATTCATGATTCATGATTCAATTCATGATTCAATTTATGATTCATTATTCAATTCATGATTCATAATTTATGATTCATGATTCAATTCATGATTCATTATTCAATTCATGATTCATGATTCAATTTATGATTCGATTTATGATTCACATCATGATTCAATTCATGATTCATGATTCATGATTCAATTCATAATTCGATTCATGATTCATGATTCATGATTCAATTCATGATTCGATTCATGATTCATGATTCATGATTCGATTCATGATTCATGATTCATGATTCAAATCATGATCCATGATTCAATTCATGCTTCATGATCCATGATTCAATTCATGCTTCATGATTCAATTCATGATTCATGATTCAAGATTCATGATTCATGATTCGATTCATGATTTTTGATTCATGATTCATGATTCGATTCATAATTCATGATTCATGATTAAATTCATGATTCATGATTCATGATTCATGATTCAATTTATGATTCATGATTCATGATTCATGATTTAATTCATGATTCAATTTATGATTCATGATTCAATTTATGATTGTCACGGGCACTAGGAGTCTTTACCCAGGGATCACCAGATGGTAGGCTTACCAGAGCAATGTAGATGGTAATAGGGTACTCTGGTAGCTGGGTGATCACGGAACATGAAATGATGGCTGATGAGATGCTCAGGAAAGTCTATGACTAGCAACACTGGTAATAAGGAGGTAATAATACACAAGGAACTGTATGGACAAGGGCACGTGAAGGTAGTCAGTGGTCTGCGATAGCAAGTTGTACCACCGCTATAGTGAGGAGGAATGTCCAACAGAAACGAGGAGGTGATGAGGGTCAGCGGTCTGCGGATAGCAAGTTGTACCGCTGTCTGAGTGAAGGAATGGAATCCAAGTGGAGGTATCCGGGTAGTCAGTGGTCTGCGGTAGCAAGTTGTACCACTGCTATGTGAGAGGATAATGGAACAGGTGATACCGGAAACAGGGATCAGTGGTCTGACATCAGCAAGTTGTACCACTGAATATATATGTGAGGAGGTGCACGGGGAGAGACTGCAACACAGGATATACACAGGCACCTTAAACACGATCCACAGTAATATGCACAATATATATATATATATAAATGACTGAGCAGGTCTGCAATCTAGAAAGTCTCTTGAAGTAGTCCAGCACAATGATAACACAGTCAATGATGGCAATAGACTCAGCGGATAGCAGACTCCAGAGAGAACCAAACACAGTCCAGCAAGATATGCAATACACAGCACAGTCAATGGGAAGTATGCATACCGTGGTTCAGAAGTAGGCAGTCAGATAGGAATGCAGCGGTACCTGAGCGGCAGGAGGCCGACTGGATGAGAAGTCCCTGGATAGGTGAGGCAGCGGTCTAGTAGGTGCAGCGCACAGGTGAGTAGACCAACAGGGACACGAATCCACAGGAATCAGCAACACGTGGAACTGGACTCATAGGGGACCCAGGAGAATGGAGATGATCCAGCAGAGGGTAGTAGATGAGATACAAATCCAATGCTGACAGGAGGGTAGAGACCAGTGGAACACGTGAAGGCGTGGAGAGCGGATCAGCAGGAGATGGACGATAGCGCTGACCACTGCAGCAGGACTCAGCGGCACACGGAGGTAACCAGTAGCAACCAAAGGTACCAACAGCGATGGGACACAGGAGTGCAGCGCAGACCAGGAGCTGTTGATCACGAAGTGTAGCAGATGGCAATGAAAGCAGCAGTCTCGAGGCAAACACAGAAGAGCTGAGATGAGTCTGCAGTGCACAGGCAGCGGATAGGAACCAGCTAACAGTCACGATGATGAACACAGGCGAGTTGCAAGCAGGAGACTGTAGTGCACGGAGGCAGCGGATAGGAATCAGCTAGCAGTCACGATGATGAACACAGGCGAGTTGCAAGCAGGAGACTGTAGTGCACGGAGGCAGCGGATAGGAATCAGCTAACAGACTTGATGAGGAGCAGGTGAGTGGGAGTAAAGTAAAAGCTGGAGTGCACGGAGGCAGCGGATAGGAATCAGCAAACAGTCACAATGATATATACTAGCGTTGAAGTGGTTTAGAAGACTGTAGTGCACGGAGGCAGCGGATAGGAATCAGCAAACAGTCACAATGATATATACTAGCGTTGAAGTGGTTTAGAAGACTGTAGTGCACGGAGGCAGCGGATAGGAATCAGCAAACAGTCACGATGATACAGTTGATGGTAGAAGTGGTATGGAAACCACAGTAGTAGAAGTGGTTTGGAAACCACAGGGATAGAAGTGGTTTGGAAACCACAGGAATCAGCAGCGCTGAATACACGAGGAATACAGGAACACCTTCAGAGACTCATGGGAAATGAGACTCCAAGATCAGGCAACGTAGTGTTGACCACAGGTGCTTAATATAGGGAGTGTTGCCTGATCTGCCAATTGAGTTAAAGGGACATACACTGAAGTATAGAAAAGGGCTGCGCATGCGCAGACCCTCAGGATGGTGGACGGCCACGGTTCCTAAATGTCCGGGAAGAGGCACTCACGGTCCGGTGAGTGACAATGATTCATGATTCATGATTCATGATTCAATTTATGTTTCATGATTCATTAATCATGATTTAATTCATGATTCAATTCATGATTCATGATTCAATTCATGATTCAATTCATGATTCATGATTCAATTTATGATTCATGATTCAATTCATGATTCATGATTCAATTCATGATTCATGATTCGATTCATGATTCATGATTCATGATTCAACTCATGATTCAATTAATAATTCATGATTCATGATTCATGATTCAATTCATGATTCATAATTCATGATTTAATTCATGATTCATGATTCGATTCATAATTCATGATTCATGATTCAATTCATGATTCATGATTCATTATTCGATTCATGATTCATGATTTAATTCATGATTCATGATTCAATTCATGATTCATGATTTATGATTCATGATTCATGATTCAATTAATGATTCATGATTCATGATTCCTGATTCATGATACAATTCATGATTCATGATTCATGATTCGATTCATGATTCAATTCATGATTCATAATTCATGATTCATGATTCGATTCATGATTCATGATTCATGATTCATGATTCAATTCATGATTCATGATTCATGATTCAATTCATGATTCATAATTCATGATTTAATTCATGATTCATGATTAGATTCATAATTCATGATTCATGATTCATGATTCAATTCATGATTCATGATTCATTATTCGATTCATGATTCATGATTCAATTCATGATTCATGATTCAATTCATGATTCATGATTTATGATTCATGATTCATGATTCAATTAATGATTCATGATTCATGATTCCTGATTCATGATTCAATTCATGATTCATGATTCATGATTCAATTTATTATTCATGATTCGATTCATGATTCTTGATTCATGATTCATGATTCGATTCATGATTCAATTCATGATTCATGATTCATGATTTAATTCATTATTCATGATTCGATTCATGATTCATGATTAAATTCATGACTCAATTCATGGTTCATTATTCATGATTCATGATTTAATTCATGATTCATGATTCATGATTCATGATTCAATTTATGATTCATGATTCAATTCATTAATCGATTCATGATTCAATTCATGATTCAATTCATGATTCAATTCATGATTCATGGTTCATGATTCATGATTCATGATTCAATTCATGATTCATAATTCATGATTCATGATTCGATTCATGATTCATGATTCATGATTCAATTCATGATTCATAATTCATGATTCATGAAATAATTCATGATTCATAATTCATGATTCATGATTCAATTCATAATTCATGATTCATGATTCATGATTCAATTCATGATTCATGATTCATGATTCATGATTCATGATTCATGATTCAATTCCTGATTCATGATTCAATTCATGATTCATAATTCATGATTCATGATTCAATTCAATAATCTTGATTCAAGATTCATGATTCATGATTCAATTCATGATTCATAATTCATGATTCATGATTCAATTCATTAATCTTGATTCAAGATTCATGATTCATGATTCAATTCATGATTCATGATTCAATTCATGATTCATGATTCAATTCATGATTCATGATTCAATTTAGGATTCATGATTTGATTTATGATTCATGATTCATGATTCATGTCATGATTCATGATTCATGATTCATGATTCAATTCATGATTCATGATTCATGATTCAATTCATGATTCATGATTCATGATTCATGATTCGATTCATGATTCATGATTCATGATTCATGATTCATGATTCGATTAATGATTCATGATTCATGATTCATGATTCATGATTCATGATTCAATTCATGATTCATGATTCGATTCATGATTTTTGATTCATGATTTAATTCATGATTCATGATTCATGATTCATGATTCAATTCATGATTCATGATTTATGATTTATGATTCAATTCATGATTCATGATTCATGATTCATTTCATGATTCAATTCATGATTCATGATTCATGATTCAATTTATGATCCATGATTCAATTCATGCTTCATGATCCATGATTCAATTCATGCTTCATGATTCAATTCATGATTCATAATTCAAGATTCATGATTCATGATTCATGATTTAATTCATGATTCATGATTCATGATTCAATTCATGATTCATGATTTATGATTTATGATTCAATTCATGATTCATGATTCATGATTCAATTCATGATTCAATTCATGATTCATGATTCATGATTCAATTTATGATTTATGATTCATGATTCATGATTCAATTCATGATTCAATTTATGATTCATGATTCAATTCATGATTCAATTTATGATTCATGATTCAATTCATGATTCATAATTCATGATTCATGATTCAATTCATGATTCATTATTCAATTCATGATTCATGATTCAATTTATGATTCGATTCATGATTCAATTCATGATTCGATTCATGATTCATGATTCAATTCATGATTCATAATTCATGATTCAATTCATGATCCATGATTCAATTCATGCTTCATGATCCATGATTCAATTCATGCTTCATGATTCATGAATCAATTCATGATTCAAATCATGATTCATGATTCATGATTCGATTCATGATTCATGATTCATGATTCAAATCATGATCCATGATTCAATTCATGCTTCATGATCCATGATTCAATTCATGCTTCATGATTCAATTCATGATTCATGATTCAAGATTCATGATTCATGATTCGATTCATGATTTTTGATTCATGATTCATGATTCGATTCATGATTCATGATTCAATTCATGATTCATGATTCATGATTCAATTCATGATTCATGATTCAATTCATGATTCATGATTCTTGATTCATGATTCATGATTCGATTCACTATTCATGATGCATGATTCATGATTCATGATTCGATTAATAATTCATGATTCATGATTCATGATTCAATTTATTATTCATGATTCAATTCATGATTCATGATTCGATTCATGATTTTTGATTCATGATTCATGATTCGATATATGATTCGATTCATGATTCATGATTCATGATTTAATTCATGATTTATGATTCATGATTCATGATTCAATTCATGATTCATGATTTATGATTTATGATTCAATTCATGATTCATGATTCATGATTCAATTCATGATTTATGATTCATGATTCATGATTCAATTCATGATTCATGATTTATGATTTATGATTCAATTCATGATTCATGATTCATGATTCAATTCATGATTCAATTCATGATTCATGATTCATGATTCAATTTATGATTCATGATTCATGATTCATGATTCAATTCATGATTCAATTTATGATACATGATTCAATTCATGATTCAATTCATGATTCAATTTATGATTCATGATTCAATTCATGATTCATAATTCATGATTCATGATTCAATTCATGATTTATTATTCAATTCATGATTCATGATTCAATTTATGATTCGATTCATGATTCAATTCATGATTCGATTCATGATTCATTATTCATGATTCAATTCATGATTCATAATTCATGATTCAATTCATGATCCATGATTCAATTCATGCTTCATGATCCATGATTCATGATTCAATTCATGATTCAAATCATGATTCATGATTCATGATTCGATTCATGATTCATGATTCATGATTCAAATCATGATCCATGATTCAATTCATGCTTCATGATCCATGATTCAATTCATGCTTCATGATTCAATTCATGATTCATGATTCAAGATTCAATTCATGATTCATGATTCATGATTCAATTTATGATTCATGATTCATGATTCATGATTTAATTCATGATTCAATTCATGATTCATGATTCAATTCATGATTCATGATTCATGATTCATGATTCATGATTCATTAATCATGATTTAATTCATGATTCAATTCATGATTCATGATTCAATTCATGATTCATGATTCATGATTCAATTCATGATTTATAATTCATGATTCATGATTCAATTCATGATTCATGATTCAATTCATGATTCATGATTCATGATTCGATTCATGATTCATGATTCAATTCATGATTCATGATTCAGGATTCAATTCATGATTCATAATTCATGATTCATGATTCAATTCATGATTCATGATTCATGATTCGATTCATGATTCATGATTCAATTCATGATTCATGATTCATGATTCAATTCATGATTCATAATTCATGATTCATGATTCAATTCATTATTCATGATTCATGATTCAATTCATGATTCATGATTCATGATTCAATTCATGATTCATAATTCATGATTCATGATTCAATTCATGATTTTATAATTCATGATTCATGATTCAATTCATGATTCAATTCATATTTCATGATTCAATTCATGATTCATGATTCAATTCATGATTCATGATTTATGATTCAATTCATGATTCATGATTCAATTCATGATTCATAATTAATGATTCATGATTTAATTCATGATTCATGATTCATGATTCATGATTTAATTCATGATTCATGATTTAATTCATGATTCATGATTCATGATTCGATTCATGATTCATGATTCAATTCATGATTCATGATTCATGATTCAATTCATGATTCATAATTCATGATTCATGATTCAATTCATGATTCATGATTCATGATTCGATTCATGATTCATGATTCAATTCATGATTCATGATTCATGATTCAATTCATGATTCATAATTCATGATTCATGATTCAATTCATTATTCATGATTCATGATTCAATTCATGATTCATGATTCATGATTCAATTCATGATTCATAATTCATGATTCATGATTCAATTCATGATTTTATAATTCATGATTCATGATTCAATTCATGATTCAATTCATATTTCATGATTCAATTCATGATTCATGATTCAATTCATGATTCATGATTTATGATTCAATTCATGATTCATGATTCAATTCATGATTCATAATTAATGATTCATGATTTAATTCATGATTCATGATTCATGATTCATGATTTAATTCATGATTCATGATTTAATTCATGATTCATGATTCATGATTCAATTCATGATTCATGATTCAATTCATGATTCATGATTCTTGATTCGATTCATGATTCATGATTCAATTCATGATTCATGATTTGATTCATGATTCATGATTCATGATTCAATTCATGATTCATGATTCATGATTCATGATTCAATTCATGATTCATGATTCATGATTCATGATTCATGATTTAATTCATGATTTATGATTCATGATTCATGATTCAATTCATGATTCATGATTTATGATTTATGATTCAATTCATGATTCATGATTCATGATTCAATTCATGATTTATGATTCATGATTCATGATTCAATTCATGATTCATGATTTATGATTTATGATTCAATTCATGATTCATGATTCATGATTCAATTCATGATTCAATTCATGATTCATGATTCATGATTCAATTTATGATTCATGATTCATGATTCATGATTCAATTCATGATTCAATTTATGATTCATGATTCATGATTCATGATTCAATTCATGATTAAATTTATGATTCATGATTCAATTCATGATTCATAATTCATGATTCATGATTCAATTCATGATTTATTATTCAATTCATGATTCATGATTCAATTTATGATTCGATTCATGATTCAATTCATGATTCGATTCATGATTCATTATTCATGATTCAATTCATGATTCATAATTCATGATTCAATTCATGATCCATGATTCAATTCATGCTTCATGATCCATGATTCATGATTCAATTCATGATTCAAATCATGATTCATGATTCATGATTCGATTCATGATTCATGATTCATGATTCAAATCATGATCCATGATTCAATTCATGCTTCATGATCCATGATTCAATTCATGCTTCATGATTCAATTCATGATTCATGATTCAAGATTCAATTCATGATTCATGATTCATGATTCAATTTATGATTCATGATTCATGATTCATGATTTAATTCATGATTCAATTCATGATTCATGATTCAATTCATGATTCATGATTCATGATTCATGATTCATTAATCATGATTTAATTCATGATTCAATTCATGATTCATGATTCAATTCATGATTCATGATTCATGATTCAATTCATGATTTATAATTCATGATTCATGATTCAATTCATGATTCATGATTCATGATTCATGATTCAATTCATGATTCATGATTCATGATTCAATTCATGATTCATGATTCAATTCATGATTCATGATTCAGGATTTAATTCATGATTCATAATTCATGATTCATGATTCAATTCATGATTCATGATTCATGATTCGATTCATGATTCATGATTCAATTCATGATTCATGATTCATGATTCAATTCATGATTCATAATTCATGATTCATGATTCAATTCATTATTCATGATTCATGATTCAATTCATGATTCATGATTCATGATTCAATTCATGATTCATAATTCATGATTCATGATTCAATTCATGATTTTATAATTCATGATTCATGATTCAATTCATGATTCAATTCATATTTCATGATTCATGATTCAATTCATGATTCATGATTTATGATTCAATTCATGATTCATGATTCAATTCATGATTCATAATTAATGATTCATGATTTAATTCATGATTCATGATTCATGATTCATGATTTAATTCATGATTCATGATTTAATTCATGATTCATGATTCATGATTCGATTCATGATTCATGATTCAATTCATGATTCATGATTCATGATTCAATTCATGATTCATAATTCATGATTCATGATTCAATTCATGATTCATGATTCATGATTCGATTCATGATTCATGATTCAATTCATGATTCATGATTCATGATTCAATTCATGATTCATAATTCATGATTCATGATTCAATTAATTATTCATGATTCATGATGCAATTCATGATTCATGATTCATGATTCAATTCATGATTCATAATTCATGATTCATGATTCATGATTCATGATTCAATTCATGATTCATAATTCATGATTCATGATTCAATTAATTATTCATGATTCATGATTCAATTCATGATTCATGATTCATGATTCAATTCATGATTCATAATTCATGATTCATGATTCAATTCATGATTTTATAATTCATGATTCATGATTCAATTCATGATTCAATTCATATTTCATGATTCAATTCATGATTCATGATTCAATTCATGATTCATGATTTATGATTCAATTCATGATTCATGATTCATGATTCAATTCATGATTCATGATTCAATTCATGATTCATGATTCTTGATTCGATTCATGATTCATGATTCAATTCATGATTCATGATTTGATTCATGATTCATGATTCATGATTCAATTCATGATTCATGATTCATGATTCATGATTCAATTCATGATTCATGATTCATGATTCATGATTCATGATTCAATTCATGATTCATGATTCATGATTCATGATTCAATTCATGATTCATGATTCAATTCATGATTCGAATCCTGATTCAATTCATGATTCATGATTCGATTTATGATTCATGATTCAATTCATGATTCATGATTCAATTCATGATTCATGATTCATTATTCATGATTCAATTCATGTTTCCTGATTCATGATTCAATTCATGATTTTATAATTCATGATTCATGATTCAATTCATGATTCAATTCATATTTCATGATTCAATTCATGATTCATGATTCAATTCATGATTCATGATTCAATTCATGATTCATGATTCAATTCATGATTCATGATTCAATTCATGATTCAATTCATGATTCATGATTTATGATTCAATTCATGATTCAATTCATGATTCATTATTCATGATTCATGATTTAATTCATAATTCATGATTCATGATTTAATTCATGATTCATGATTCATGATTCATGATTCAATTCATGATTCATGATTAAATTCATTAAACGATTCATGATTCAATTCATGATTCAATTCATGATTCAATTCATGATTCATGGTTCATGATTCATGATTCATAATTCAATTCATTATTCATAATTCATGATTCATGATTCGATTCATGATTCATGATTCAATTCATGATTCATAATTGATGATTCATGAAATAATTCATGATTCATAATTCATGATTTCAGATTCAATTCATAATTCATTATTCATGATTCATGATTCAATTGATGATATATGATTCATTATTCGATTCATGATTCATGATTTAATTCATAAATCATGATTCAATTCATGATTCATAATTCATGATTCATGATTCAATTCATTAATCTTGATTCAAGATTCATGATTCATGATTCAATTCATGATTCATGATTCAATTCATGATTCATGATTCAATTTATGATTCATGATTTGATTTATGATTCATGTCATGATTCATGATTCATGATTCAATTCATTATTTATGATTCATGATTCAATTCATGATTCATGATTCATGATTCGATTCATGATTCATGATTCATGATTCATGATTCATGATTCGATTTATGATTCATGATTCATAATTCATGATTCAATTCATGATTCATGATTCAATTCATGATTCATGATTCGATTCATGATTTTTGATTCATGATTCATGATTCGATTCATGATTCGATTCATGATTCATGATTCAATTCATGATTTATGATTCATGATTCAATTCATGATTCATGATTTATGATTTATGATTCAATTCATGATTCATGATTCATGATTCAATTCATGATTCATGATTCATGATTCAATTTATGATTCATGATTCATGATTCATGATTCAATTCATTATTCAGTTTATGATTCATGATTCATGATTCAATTCATGATTCATGATTAAATTCATTAATCGATTCATGATTCAATTCATGATTCAATTCATGATGCAATTCATGATTCATGGTTCATGATTCATGATTCATGATTCAATTCATGATTCATAATTCATGATTCATGATTCGATTCATGATTCATGATTCATGATTCAATTCATGATTCATAATTCATGATTCATGAAATAATTCATGATTCATAATTCATGATTTCAGATTCAATTCATAATTCATGATTCATGATTCATGATTCATGATTCAATTGATGATTCATGATTCATTATTCGATTCATGATTCATGATTCAATTCATGATTCATGATTCAATTCATGATTCATGATTCATGATTCATGATTCAATTCCTGATTCATGATTCAATTCATTAATCTTGATTCAAGATTCATGATTCATGATTAAATTCATGACTTAATTCATGGTTCATTATTCATGATTCATGATTTAATTCATGATTCATGATTCATGATTCATGATTCAATTTATGATTCATGATTCAATTCATTAATCGATTCATGATTCAATTCATGATTCAATTCATGATTCAATTCATGATTCATGGTTCATGATTCATGATTCATGATTCAATTCATGATTCATAATTCATGATTCATGATTCGATTCATGATTCATGAATCATGATTCAATTCATGATTCATAATTCATGATTCATGAAATAATTCATGATTCATAATTCATGATTCATGATTCAATTCATAATTCATGATTCATGATTCATGATTCAATTCATGATTCATGATTCATGATTCAATTCATGATTCATGATTCAATTCATGATTCATGATTCATGATTCAATTCATGATTCATGATTCATGATTAAATTCCTGATTCATGATTCAATTCATGATTCATAATTCATGATTCATGATTCAATTTATTAATCTTGATTCAAGATTCATGATTCATAATTCAATTCATGATTCATGATTCAATTCATGATTCATGATTCAATTTAGGATTCATGATTTGATTTATGATTCATGATTCATGATTCATGTCATGATTCATGATTCATGATTCATGATTCAATTCATGATTCATGATTCATGATTCATTTCATGATTCATGATTCATGATTCATGATTCATGATTCATGATTCGATTCATGATTCATGATTCATGATTCATGATTCATGATTCGATTAATGATTCATGATTCATGATTCAATTCATGATTCATGATTCAATTCATGATTCATGATTAGATTCATGATTTTTGATTCATGATTCGATTCATGATTCGATTCATGATTCATGATTTAATTCATGATTTATGTTTCATGATTCATGATTCAATTCATGATTCATGATTTATGATTTATGATTTAATTCATGATTCATGATTCAATTCATGATTCAATTCATGATTCATGATTCATGATTCAATTTATGATTCATGATTCATGATTCATGATTCAATTCATGATTCAATTTATGATTCATGATTCATGATTCATGATTCAATTCATGATTCAATTTATGATTCATGATTCAATTCATGATTCATAATTCATGATTCATGATTCAATTCATGATTCATTATTCAATTCATGAATTATGATTCAATTTATGATTCGATTCATGATTCAATTCATGATTCGATTCATGATTCATGATTCAATTCATGATTCATAATTCATGATTCAATTCATGATCCATGATTCAATTCATGCTTCATGATCCATGATTCAATTCATGCTTCATGAATTATGATTCAATTCATGATTCAAATCATGATTCATGATTCATGATTCGATTCATGATTCATGATTCATGATTCAAATCATGATCCATGATTCAATTCATGCTTCATGATCCATGATTCAATTCATGCTTCATGATTCAATTCATGATTCATGATTCAAGATTCATGATTCATGATTCGATTCATGATTTTTGATTCATGATTCATGATTCGATTCATGATTCATGATTCATGATTCAATTCATGATTCATGATTCATGATTCATGATTCAATTTATGATTCATGATTCATGATTCATGATTTAATTCATGATTCAATTCATGATTCATGATTCAATTCATGATTCAATTCATGATTCATGATTCATGATTCAATTCATGATTCATGATTCATGATTCATGATTCATGATTCGATTCATGATTCATGATTCATGATTCATGATTCGATTAATGATTCATGATTCATGATTCATGATTCAATTCATGATTCATGATTCAATTCATGATTCATGATTCGATTCATGATTTTTGATTCATGATTCATGATTCGATTCATGATTCGATTCATGATTCATGATTCATGATTTAATTCATGATTTATGATTCATGATTCATGATTCAATTCATGATTCATGATTCATGATTCATGATTCAATTCATGATCCAATTCATGATTCATGATTCATGATTCAATTTATGATTCATGATTCATGATTCATGATTCAATTCATGATTTAATTTATGATTCATGATTCATGATTCATGATTCATGATTCATGATTCAATTCATGATTCAATTTATGATTCATGATTCAATTCATGATTCATAATTCATGATTCATGATTCAATTCATGATTCATTATTCAATTCATGATTCATGATTCAATTTATGATTCGATTCATGATTCAATTCATGATTCATAATTCATGATTCAATTCATGATCCATGATTCAATTCATGCTTCATGATCCATGATTCATGATTCAATTCATGATTCAAATCATGATTCATGATTCATGATTCGATTCATGATTCATGATTCAAATCATGATCCATGATTCAATTCATGCTTCATGATCCATGATTCAATTCATGCTTCATGATTCAATTCATGATTCATGATTCAAGATTCAATTCATGATTCATGATTCAATTTATGATTTATGATTCATGATTCATGATTTAATTCATGATTCAATTCATGATTCATGATTCATGATTCATGATTCATGATTCATTAATCATGATTTAATTCATGATTCAATTCATGATTCATGATTCAATTCAGGATTCAATTCATGATTCATGATTCAATTTATGATTCATGATTCAATTCATGATTCATGATTCAATTCATGATTCATGATTCAATTCATGATTCAATTCATGATTCATGATTTATGATTCAATTCATGATTCAATTCATGATTCATTATTCATGATTCATGATTTAATTCATAATTCATGATTCATGATTTAATTCATGATTCATGATTCATGATTCATGATTCAATTCATGATTCATGATTAAATTCATTAATCGATTCATGATTCAATTCATGATTCAATTCATGATTCAATTCATGATTCAATTCATGATTCATGGTTCATGATTCATGATTCATGATTCAATTCATGATTCATAATTCATGATTCATGATTCGATTCATGATTCATGATTCATGATTCAATTCATGATTCATAATTCATGATTCATGAAATAATTCATGATTCATAATTCATGATTTCAGATTCAGTTCATAATTCATGATTCATGATTCATGATTCAATTGATGATTCATGATTCATTATTCGATTCATGATTCATGATTCAATTCATGATTCATGATTCAATTCATGATTCATGATTCATGATTCATGATTCAATTCCTGATTCATGATTCAATTCATGATTCATAATTCATGATTCATGATTCAATTCATTAATCTTGATTCAAGATTCATGATTCATGATTCAATTCATGATTCATGATTCAATTCATGATTCATGATTCAATTTATGATTCATGATTTGATTTATGATTCATGATTCATGATTCATGTCATGATTCATGATTCATTATTCAATTCATTATTTATGATTCATGATTCAATTCATGATTCATGATTCATGATTCGATTCATGATTCATGATTCATGATTCGATTTATGATTCATGATTCATGATTCATGATTCAATTCATGATTCATGATTCAATTCATGATTCATGATTCGATTCATGATTTTTGATTCATGATTCATGATTCGATTCATGATTCGATTCATGATTCATGCTTCAATTCATGATTTATGATTCATGATTCATGATTCAATTCATGATTCATGATTTATGATTTATGATTCAATTCATGATTCATGATTCATGATTCAATTCATGATTCAATTCATGATTCATGATTCATGATTCAATTTATGATTCATGATTCATGATTCATGATTCAATTTATGATTCATGATTCATGATTCATGGTTCATGATTCATGATTCATGATTCAATTCATGATTCATAATTCATGATTCATGATTCGATTCATGATTCATGATTCATGATTCAATTCATGATTCATAATTCATGATTTATGAAATAATTCATGATTCATAATTCATGATTTCAGATTCAATTCATAATTCATGATTCATGATTCATGATTCAATTGATGATTCATGATTCATTATTCGATTCATGATTCATGATTCAATTCCTGATTCAATTCATGATTCATGATTCATGATTCATGATTCAATTCCTGATTCATGATTCAATTCATGATTCATAATTCATGATTCATGATTCAATTCATTAATCTTGATTAAAGATTCATGATTCATGATTCAATTCATGATTCATGATTCAATTCATGATTCATGATTCAATTTATGATTCATGATTTGATTTATGATTCATGATTCATGATTCATGATTCATGATTCGATTCATGATTCATGATTCAATTCATTATTTATGATTCATGATTCAATTCATGATTCATGATTCATGATTCGATTCATGATTCATGATTCATGATTCATGATTCATGATTCATGATTCGATTTATGATTCATGATTCATGATTCATGATTCAATTCATGATTCATGATTCAATTCATGATTCGATTCATGATTTTTGATTCATGATTCATGATTCGATTCATGATTCGATTTATGATTCATGATTCATGATTCAATTCATGATTTATGATTCATGATTCAATTCATGATTCATGATTCAATTCATGATTCAATTCATGATTCATGATTTATGATTTATGATTCAATTCATGATTCATGATTCAATTCATGATTCAATTCATGATTCATGATTCATGATTCATGATTCAATTCATGATTCAATTTATGATTCATGATTCAATTCATGATTCATAATTCATGATTCATGATTCAATTCATGATTCATTATTCAATTCATGATTCATGATTCAATTTATGATTCGATTCATGATTCAATTCATGATTCGATTCATGATTCATGATTCATGATTCAATTCATGATTCATGATTCATGATTCAATTCATAATTCGATTCATGATTCATGATTCAATTCATGATTCGATTCATGATTCATGATTCATGATTCGATTCATGATTCATGATTCATGATTCAAATCATGATCCATGATTCAATTCATGCTTCATGATCCATGATTCAATTCATGCTTCATGATTCAATTCATGATTCATGATTCAAGATTCATGATTCATGATTCGATTCATGATTTTTGATTCATGATTCATGATTCGATTCATGATTCATGATTCATGATTAAATTCATGATTCATGATTCATGATTCATGATTCAATTTATGATTCATGATTCATGATTCATGATTTAATTCATGATTCAATTCATGATTCATGATTCAATTTATGATTCATGATTCATGATTCATGATTCATGATTCAATTTATGTTTCATGATTCATTAATCATGATTTAATTCATGATTCAATTCATGATTCATGATTCAATTCATGATTCAATTCATGATTCATGATTCAATTCATGATTCATGATTCAATTCATGATTCATAATTCATGATTCATGAATCAATTCATGATTAATAATTCATGATTCATGATTCGATTCATGAATTATGATTCATGATTCAATTCATGATTCATTATTCATGATTTATGATTCAATTCATGATTCATGATTCAATTCATGATTCATAATTAATGATTCTTGATTCAATTCATGATTCATGATTCATGATTCAATTCATGATTCAATTCATGATTCATGATTCATGATTCAATTCATGATTCGATTCATGATTCATGATTCATGATTCAATTCATGATTCATGATTCATGATTCATGATTCAATTCATGATTCATGATTCAATTTATGATTCATGATTCACGATTCAATTCATGATTCATGATTTATGATTCAATTCATGATTCAATTCATGATTCATGATTCATTATTCATTATTCATGATTCATGATTCGATTCATGATTCATGATTCATGATTCAATTCATGATCCATGATTCATTTCATGATTCATGATTCATGATTCATGATTCATGATTCAATTTATGTTTCATGATTCATTAATCATGATTTAATTCATGATTCAATTCATGATTCATGATTCAATTCATGATTCAATTCATGATTCATTATTCAATTTATGATTCATGATTCAATTCATGATTCATGATTCAATTCATGATTCATTATTCAATTCATGATTCGATTCATGATTCAATTCATGATTCGATTCATGATTCATGATTCAATTCATGATTCATGATTCAATTCATGATTCATGATTCAATTCATGATTCGAATCCTGATTCAAATCATGATTCATGATTCGATTTATGATTCATTATTCAATTCATGATTCATGATTCATGATTCAATTTATGATTCATGATTCATGATTCATGATTCAATTCATGATTCAATTCATGATTCATTATTCATGATTCATGATTTAATTCATAATTCATGATTCATGATTTAATTCATGATTCATGATTCATGATTCAATTCATGATTCATGATTAAATTCATTAATCGATTCATGATTCAATTCAGGATTCAATTCATGATTCAATTCATGATTCATGGTTCATGATTCATGATTCATGATTCAATTCATGATTCATAATTCATGATTCATGATTCGATTCATGATTCATGATTCATGATTCAATTCATGATTCATAATTCATGATTCATGAAATAATTCATGATTCATAATTCATGATTTCAGATTCAATTCATAATTCATGATTCATGATTCAATTGATGATTCATGATTCATTATTCGATTCATGATTCAATTCATGATTCATGATTCAATTCATGATTCATGATTCATGATTCATGATTCAATTCCTGATTCATGATTCAATTCATGATTCATAATTCATGATTCATGATTCAATTCATTAATCTTGATTCAAGATTCATGATTCATGATTCAATTCATGATTCATGATTCAATTCATGATTCATGATTCAATTTATGATTCATGATTTGATTTATGATTCATGATTCATGATTCAATTCATTATTTATGATTCATGATTCAATTCATGATTCATGATTCATGATTCGATTCATGATTCATGATTCATGATTCATGATTCATGATTCGATTTATGATTCATGATTCATGATTCATGATTCAATTCATGATTCATGATTCAATTCATGATTCATGATTCGATTCATGATTTTTGATTCATGATTCATGATTCGATTCATGATTCGATTCATGATTCATGATTCAATTCATGATTTATGATTCATGATTCATGATTCAATTCATGATTCATGATTTATGATTTATGATTCAATTCATGATTCATGATTCATGATTCAATTCATGATTCAATTCATGATTCATGATTCATGATTCAATTTATGATTCATGATTCATGATTCATGATTCAATTCATGATTCAATTTATGATTCATGATTCATGATTCATGATTCAATTCATGATTCAATTTATGATTCATTATTCAATTCATGATTCATAATTCATGATTCATGATTCAATTCATGATTCATTATTCAATTCATGATTCATGATTCAATTTATGATTCGATTCATGATTCACATCATGATTCAATTCATGATTCATGATTCATGATTCAATTCATAATTCGATTCATGATTCATGATTCATGATTCAATTCATGATTTGATTCATGATTCATGATTCATGATTCGATTCATGATTCATGATTCATGATTCAAATCATGATCCATGATTCAATTCATGCTTCATGATCCATGATTCAATTCATGCTTCATGATTCAATTCATGATTCATGATTCAAGATTCATGATTCATGATTCGATTCATGATTTTTGATTCATGATTCATGATTCGATTCATAATTCATGATTCATGATTAAATTCATGATTCATGATTCATGATTCATGATTCAATTTATGATTCATGATTCATGATTCATGATTTATTTCATGATTCAATTTATGATTCATGATTCAATTTATGATTGTCACGGGCACTAGGAGTCTTTACCCAGGGATCACCAGATGGTAGGCTTACCAGAGCAATGTAGATGGTAATAGGGTACTCTGGTAGCTGGGTGATCACGGAACATGAAATGATGGCTGATGAGATGCTCAGGAAAGTCTATGACTAGCAACACTGGTAATAAGGAGGTAATAATACACAAGGAACTGTATGGACAAGGGCACGTGAAGGTAGTCAGTGGTCTGCGATAGCAAGTTGTACCACCGCTATAGTGAGGAGGAATGTCCAACAGAAACGAGGAGGTGATGAGGGTCAGCGGTCTGCGGATAGCAAGTTGTACCGCTGTCTGAGTGAAGGAATGGAATCCAAGTGGAGGTATCCGGGTAGTCAGTGGTCTGCGGTAGCAAGTTGTACCACTGCTATGTGAGAGGATAATGGAACAGGTGATACCGGAAACAGGGATCAGTGGTCTGACATCAGCAAGTTGTACCACTGAATATATATGTGAGGAGGTGCACGGGGAGAGACTGCAACACAGGATATACACAGGCACCTTAAACACGATCCACAGTAATATGCACAATATATATATATATATAAATGACTGAGCAGGTCTGCAATCTAGAAAGTCTCTTGAAGTAGTCCAGCACAATGATAACACAGTCAATGATGGCAATAGACTCAGCGGATAGCAGACTCCAGAGAGAACCAAACACAGTCCAGCAAGATATGCAATACACAGCACAGTCAATGGGAAGTATGCATACCGTGGTTCAGAAGTAGGCAGTCAGATAGGAATGCAGCGGTACCTGAGCGGAAGGAGGCCGACTGGATGAGAAGTCCCTGGATAGGTGAGGCAGCGGTCTAGTAGGTGCAGCGCACAGGTGAGTAGACCAACAGGGACACGAATCCACAGGAATCAGCAACACGTGGAACTGGACTCATAGGGGACCCAGGAGAATGGAGATGATCCAGCAGAGGGTAGTAGATGAGATACAAATCCAATGCTGACAGGAGGGTAGAGACCAGTGGAACACGTGAAGGCGTGGAGAGCGGATCAGCAGGAGATGGACGATAGCGCTGACCACAGCAGCAGGACTCAGCGGCACACGGAGGTAACCAGTAGCAACCAAAGGTACCAACAGCGATGGGACACAGGAGTGCAGCGCAGACCAGGAGCTGTTGATCACGAAGTGTAGCAGATGGCAATGAAAGCAGCAGTCTCGAGGCAAACACAGAAGAGCTGAGATGAGTCTGCAGTGCACAGGCAGCGGATAGGAACCAGCTAACAGTCACGATGATGAACACAGGCGAGTTGCAAGCAGGAGACTGTAGTGCACGGAGGCAGCGGATAGGAATCAGCTAGCAGTCACGATGATGAACACAGGCGAGTTGCAAGCAGGAGACTGTAGTGCACGGAGGCAGCGGATAGGAATCAGCTAACAGACTTGATGAGGAGCAGGTGAGTGGAAGTAAAGTAAAAGCTGGAGTGCACGGAGGCAGCGGATAGGAATCAGCAAACAGTCACAATGATATATACTAGCGTTGAAGTGGTTTAGAAGACTGTAGTGCACGGAGGCAGCGGATAGGAATCAGCAAACAGTCACAATGATATATACTAGCGTTGAAGTGGTTTAGAAGACTGTAGTGCACGGAGGCAGCGGATAGGAATCAGCAAACAGTCACGATGATACAGTTGATGGTAGAAGTGGTATGGAAACCACAGTAGTAGAAGTGGTTTGGAAACCACAGGGATAGAAGTGGTTTGGAAACCACAGGAATCAGCAGCGCTGAATACACGAGGAATACAGGAACACCTTCAGAGACTCATGGGAAATGAGACTCCAAGATCAGGCAACGTAGTGTTGACCACAGGTGCTTAATATAGGGAGTGTTGCCTGATCTGCCAATTGAGTTAAAGGGACATACACTGAAGTATAGAAAAGGGCTGCGCATGCGCAGACCCTCAGGATGGTGGACGGCCACGGTTCCTAAATGTCCGGGAAGAGGCACTCACGGTCCGGTGAGTGACAATGATTCATGATTCATGATTCATGATTCATGATTCAATTTATGTTTCATGATTCATTAATCATGATTTAATTCATGATTCAATTCATGATTCATGATTCAATTCATGATTCAATTCATGATTCATGATTCAATTTATGATTCATGATTCAATTCATGATTCATGATTCAATTCATGATTCATGATTCGATTCATGATTCATGATTCATGATTCAACTCATGATTCAATTAATAATTCATGATTCATGATTCATGATTCAATTCATGATTCATAATTCATGATTTAATTCATGATTCATGATTCGATTCATAATTCATGATTCATGATTCAATTCATGATTCATGATTCATTATTCGATTCATGATTCATGATTTAATTCATGATTCATGATTCAATTCATGATTCATGATTTATGATTCATGATTCATGATTCAATTAATGATTCATGATTCATGATTCCTGATTCATGATACAATTCATGATTCATGATTCATGATTCGATTCATGATTCAATTCATGATTCATAATTCATGATTCATGATTCGATTCATGATTCATGATTCATGATTCATGATTCAATTCATGATTCATGATTCATGATTCAATTCATGATTCATAATTCATGATTTAATTCATGATTCATGATTAGATTCATAATTCATGATTCATGATTCATGATTCAATTCATGATTCATGATTCATTATTCGATTCATGATTCATGATTCAACTCATGATTCAATTAATAATTCATGATTCATGATTCAATTCATGATTCATAATTCATGAATCAATTCATGATTAATAATTCATGATTCGATTCATGAATTATGATTCATGATTCAATTCATGATTCATGATTCATGATTTATGATTCAATTCATGATTCATGATTCAATTCATGATTCATAATTAATGATTCTTGATTCAATTCATGATTCATGATTCATGATTCAATTCATGATTCAATTCATGATTCATGATTCATGATTAAATTCATGATTCATGATTCATGATTCAATTCATGATTCATGATTCATGATTCAATTCATGATTCATGATTCAATTCATGATTCATGATTCATGATTCATGATTCAATTCATGATTCATGATTCAATTTATGATTCATGATTCATGATTCAATTCATGATTCATGATTTATGATTCAATTCATGATTCAATTCATGATTCATGATTCAATTCATGATTCATTATTCATGATTCATGATTCAATTAATGATTCATGATTCATGATTCATTATTCATGATTCATGATTCGATTCATGATTCATGATTCATGATTCAATTCATGATCCATGATTCATTTCATGACTCATGATTCATGATTCAATTCATGATCCATGATTCATTTCATGATTCATGATTCATGATTCATGATTCAATTTATGTTTCATGATTCATTAATCATGATTTAATTCATGATTCAATTCATGATTCATGATTCAATTCATGATGAAATTCATGATTCATTATTCAATTTATGATTCATGATTCAATTCATGATTCATAATTCAATTCATGATTCATTATTCAATTCATGATTCGATTCATGATTCAATTCATGATTCGATTTATGATTCATGATTCGATTCATGATTCAATTCATGATTCATGGTTCAATTCATGATTCGAATCCTGATTCAAATCATGATTCATGATTCGATTTATGATTCATTATTCAATTCATGATTCATGATTCATGATTCAATTCATGATTCATGATTCCTGATTCATGATTCAATTCATGTTTCCTGATTCATGATTCATTTCATGATTCATGATTCATAATTCAATTCATGATTTATGATTAATGATTCAATTCATGATTCATGATTCATGATTCTTGATTCAATTCCTGATTCGTGATTCAATTCATGATTCATAATTCATGATTCATGATTCAATTCATTAATCTTGATTCAAGATTCATGATTCAATTCATGATTCATGATTCAATTCATGATTCATGATTCAATTTATGATTCATGATTTGATTTATGATTCATGATTAATGATTCAATTTATGATTCATGATTCAATTCATGATTCATGATTTATGATTCAATTCATGATTCAATTTATGATTCATGATTCATGATTCAATTCATGATTCATTATTCATGATTCATGATTCAATTCATGATTCATGATTCAATTTATGATTCAATGCATGATTCATGATTCATGATTCGATTCATGATTCATGATTCATGATTCAATTCATGATCCATGATTCATTTCATGATTCATGATTCATGATTCATGATTCAATTTATGTTTCATGATTTATTAATCATGATTTAATTCATGATTCGATTCATGATTCATGATTCATGATTCAATTCATGATTTATGATTCATGATTCAATTCATGATTCATGATTCATGATTCATGATTCATAATTCATGATTCATGATTCGATTTATGATTCATGATTCATGATTCATGATTCAATTCATGATTCATGATTCAATTCATGATTCATGATTCGATTCATGATTTTTTAATCATGATTCATGATTCGATTCATGATTCGATTCATGATTCATGATTCATGATTCAATTCATGATTTATGATTCATGATTCATGATTCAATTCATGATTCATGATTTATGATTTATGATTCAATTCATGATTCATGATTCATGATTCAATTCATGATTCAATTCATGATTCATGATTCATGATTCAATTTATGATTCATGATTCATGATTCATGATTCAATTCATGATTCAATTTATGATTCATGATTCATGATTCATGATTCAATTCATGATTCAATTTATGATTCATGATTCAATTCATGATTCATAATTCATGATTCATGATTCAATTCATGATTCATTATTCAATTCATGATTCATGATTCAATTTAAGATTCGATTCATGATTCAATTCATGATTCGATTCATGATTCATGATTCATGATTCAATTCATGATTCATGATTCAATTCATGATTCGATTCATGATTCATGATTCAATTCATGATTCGATTCATGATTCATGATTCATGATTCGATTCATGATTCATGATTCATGATTCAAATCATGATCCATGATTCAATTCATGCTTCATGATCCATGATTCAATTCATGCTTCATGATTCAATTCATGATTCAAGATTCAAGATTCATGATTCATGATTCGATTCATGATTATTGATTCATGATTCATGATTCGATTCATGATTCATGATTCATGATTCAATTCATGATTCATGATTCATGATTCATGATTCAATTTATGATTCATGATTCATGATTCAATTCATGATTCATGATTCATGATTCATGATTCAATTTATGATTCATGATTCATGATTCATGCTTTAATTCATGATTCAATTCATGATTCATGATTCAATTCATGATTCAATTCATGATTCATGATTCAATTTATGATTCATGATTCAATTCATGATTCATGATTCAATTCATGATTCATGATTCGATTCATGATTCATGATTCATGATTCAATTCATGATTCAATTAATAATTCATGATTCATGATTCATGATTCAATTCATGATTCATAATTCATGATTCATGAATCAATTCATGATTAATAATTCATGATTCATGATTCGATTCATGAATTATGATTCATGATTCAATTCATGATTCATGATTCATGATTTATGATTCAATTCATGATTCATGATTCAATTCATGATTCAATTCATGATTCATGATTCAATTCATGATTCATGATTCATGATTCATGATTCAATTCATGATTCATGATTCAATTTATGATTCATGATTCATGATTCAATTCATGATTCATGATTTATGATTCAATTCATGATTCAATTTATGATTCATGATTTATGATTCAATTCATGATTCATTATTCATGATTCATGATTCAATTCATGATTCATGATTCAATTTATGATTCAATGCATGATTCATGATTCGATTCATGATTCATGATTCATGATTCAATTCATGATCCATGATTCATTTCATAAATAATGATTCATGATTCATGATTCAATTTATGTTTCATGATTCATTAATCATGATTTAATTCATGATTCAATTCATGATTCATGATTCAATTCATGATTCAATTCATGATTCATTATTCAATTTATGATTCATGATTCAATTCATGATTCATGATTCAATTCATGATTCATTATTCAATTCATGATTCGATTCATGATTCAATTCATGATTCGATTCATGATTCATGATTCGATTCATGATTCATGATTCAATTCATGATTCATGATTCAATTCATGATTCGAATCCTGATTCAAATCATGATTCATGATTCGATTTATGATTCATGATTCAATTCATGATTCATGATTCATGATTCAATTCATGATTCATGATTCCTGATTCATGATTCAATTCATGATTCATGATTCCTGATTCATTTCATGATTCATGATTCATAATTCAATTCATGATTCATGATTCGATTCATGATTCTTGATTCATGATTCATGATTCAGCTCATGATTCATGATTCATGATTCATGATACAATTCATGATTCATGATTCGATTCATGATTCAATTCATGATTCATAATTCATGATTCATGATTCGATTCAAGATTCATGATTCATGATTCATGATTCAATTCATGATTCATGATTCATGATTCAATTCATGATTCATAATTCATAATTTAATTTATGATTCATGATTCGATTCATGATTCATGATCCATGATTCAATTCATGATTCATGATTCAATTCATGATTCGTGATTTATGATTCATGATTCATGATTCAATTAATGATTCATGATTCAATTTATGATTCATGATTCGATTCATGATTCTTGATTCATGATTCATGATTCGATTCATGATTCAATTCATGATTCATGATTCATGATTTAATTCATGATTCATGATTCGATTCATGATTCATGATTAAATTCATGATTCAATTCATGGTTCATTATTCATGATTCAATTTATGATTCATGATTCATGATTCATGATTTAATTCATGATTCATGATTTATGATTCAATTCATGATTCAATTCATGATTCTTGATTCATGATTCAATTCATGATTTATGATTCATAATTCATGATTCAATTCATGATTCATGATTCAATTCATTAATCGATTCATGATTCAATTCATGATTCAATTCAAGATTCAATTCATGATTTATGGTTCATGATTCATGATTCATGATTCAATTCATGATTCATAATTCATGATTCATAATTCATGATTCATGAAATAATTCATTATTCATAATTCATGATTCATGATTCAATTCATAATTCATGATTCATGATTCATGATTCATGATTCATGATTCAATTCATGATTCATGATTCATTATTCGATTCATGATTCATGATTAATTTCATGATTCATGATTCATGATTCAATTCATGATTCATAATTCATGATTCATGATTCAATTCATGATTCATGATTCATGATTCATGATTCATTATTCAATTCCTGATTCATGATTCAATTCATGATTCATAATTCATGATTCATGATTCAATTCATGATTCTTGATTCAAGATTCATGATTCATGATTCAATTCATGATTTTTGATTCAAGATTCATGATTCATGATTCAATTCATGATTCATGATTCAATTTATGATTCATGATTTGATTTATGATTCATGATTCATGATTCATGTCATGATTCATGATTCATGATTCATGATTCAATTCATGATTCATTAATTATGATTCAATTCATGATTCATGATTCATGATTCATGATTCATGATTCGATTCATGATTCATGATTCATGATTCAATTCATGATTCAATTCATGATTCATGATTCAATTCATGATTCATGATTCAATTCATGATTCGAATCCTGATTCAATTTATGATTCATGATTTGAATTATGATTCATGATTCATGATTCATGATTCAAATCATGATTCATAATTCATGATTCATGAATCAATTCATGATTCATGAATCAATTCATGATTCATAATTCATGATTCATGATTCGATTCATGATTCATGATTCATAATTCATGATTCATGATTCAATTCATGATTCATGATTCAATTCATGATTCGATTCATGATTTAATTCATGATTCGATTCATGATTCATGATTCGATTCATGATTCATGATTCAATTCATGATTCATGATTCAATTCATGATTCGAATCCTGATTCAAATCATGATTCATGATTCGATTTATGATTCATGATTCAATTCATGATTCATGATTCATGATTCAATTCATGATTCATGATTCCTGATTCATGATTCAATTCATGTTTCGTGATTCATGATTCATTTCATGATACATGATTCATAATTCAATTCATGATTCATGATTTGATTCATGATTCTTGATTCATGATTCATGATTCAATTCATGATTCATGATTCATGATTCATGATACAATTCATGATTCATTATTCATGATTCATGATTCAATTCATGATTCATGATTCAATTTATGATTCAATGCATGATTCATGATTCATGATTCGATTCATGATTCATGATTCATGATTCAATTAATGATCCATGATTCATTTCATGATTCATGATTCATGATTCAATTTATGTTTCATGATTCATTAATCATGATTTAATTCATGATTCGATTCATGATTCATGATTCATGATTCAATTCATTATTTATGATTCATGATTCAATTCATGATTCATGATTCATGATTCATGATTCGATTCATGATTCATGATTAATGATTCATAATTCATGATTCATGATTCGATTTATGATTCATGATTCATGATTCATGATTCAATTCATGATTCATGATTCAATTCATGATTCACAGCACTGGGGTCATGAGTTCAATTCCCAACCATGGCCCTATCTGTGTGGAGTTTGTATGTTCTCCCTGTGTTTGCGTGGGTTTCCTCCAGGTACTCCGGTTTCCTCCCACACTCCAAAAACATACTGGTAGGTTAATTGGCTGCAATAAAATAAAATAAAAAAATTGACCCTAGTCTCTCTCTGTCTGTCTGTCTGTCTGTGTGTGTGAGTGCGTGTCTATAGTAGGGAATTTAGACTGTAAGCTCCAATGGGGCAGGGACTGATGTGAATGAGTTCTCTGTACAGCGCTGCGGAATTAGTGGCGCTATATAAATAAATGATGATGATGATGATGATGATGATTCATGATTCGATTCATGATTTTTGATTCATGATTCATGATTCGATTCATGATTCGATTCATGATTCATGATTCATGATTCAATTCATGATTTATGATTCATGATTCATGATTCAATTCATGATTCATGATTTATGATTTATGATTCAATTCATGATTCATGATTCATGATTCAATTTATGATTCAATTCATGATTCATGATTCATGATTCAATTTATGATTCATGATTCATGATTCATGATTCAATTCATGATTCAATTTATGATTCATGATTCATGATTCATGATTCAATTCATGATTCAATTTTTGATTCATGATTCAATTCATGATTCATAATTCATGATTCATGATTCAATTCATGATTCATTATTCAATTCATGATTCATGATTCAATTTATGATTCGATTCATGATTCAATTCATGATTCGATTCATGATTCATGATTCATGATTCAATTCATGATTCATGATTCATGATTCAATTCATGATTCGATTCATGATTCATGATTCAATTCATGATTAGATTCATGATTCATGATTCATGATTCGATTCATGATTCATGATTCATGATTCAAATCATGATCCATGATTCAATTCATGCTTCATGATCCATGATTCAATTCATGCTTCATGATTCAATTCATGATTCATGATTCAAGATTCATGATTCATGATTCGATTCATGATTATTGATTCATGATTCATGATTCGATTCATGATTCATGATTCATGATTCAATTCATGATTCATGATTCATGATTCATGATTCAATTTATGGTTCATGATTCATGATTCATGCTTTAATTCATGATTCAATTCATGATTCATGATTCAATTCATGATTCAATTCATGATTCATGATTCAATTTCTGATTCATGATTCAATTCATGATTCATGATTCAATTCATGATTCATGATTCGATTCATGATTCATGATTCATGATTCAATTCATGATTCAATTAATAATTCATGATTCATGATTCAATTCATGATTCATAATTCATGATTCATGAATCAATTCATGATTAATAATTCATGATTCATGATTCGATTCATGAATTATGATTCATGATTCAATTCATAATTCATGATTCATGATTTATGATTCAATTCATGATTCATGATTCATGATTCAATTCATGATTCAATTCATGATTCATGATTAAATTCATGATTCATGATTCATGATTCATGATTCAATTCATGATTCATGATTCAATTTATGATTCATGATTCATGATTCAATTCATGATTCATGATTTATGATTCAATTCATGATTCAATTTATGATTCATGATTCATGATTCAATTCATGATTCATTATTCATGATTCATGATTCAATTCATGATTCATGATTCAATTCATGATTCAATGCATGATTCATGATTCGATTCATGATTCATGATTCATGATTCAATTCATGATCCATGATTAATTTCATGATTCATGATTCATGATTCATGATTCATAATTCAATTCATGATTCATGATTCGATTCATGATTCTTGATTCATGATTCATGATTCAATTCATGATTCATGATTCATGATTCATGATACAATTCATGATTCATGATTCATGATTCGATTCATGATTCAATTCATGATTCATGATTCATGATTCAATTCATGATCCATGATTCATTTCATGATTCATGATTTATGATTCATGATTCATAATTCAAATCATGATTCATGATTCGATTCAAGATTCATGATTCATGATTCATGATTCAATTCATGATTCATGATTCATGATTCAATTCATGATTCATAATTCATAATTTAATTTATGATTCATGATGCGATTCATGATTCATGATCCATGATTCAATTCATGATTCATGATTCAATTCATGATTCGTGATTTATGATTCATGATTCATGATTCAATTAATGATTCATGATTCATGATTCCTGATTCAATTTGTGATTCATGATTCAATTTATGATTCATGATTCGATTCATGATTCTTGATTCATGATTCATGATTCGATTCATGATTCAATTCATGATTCATGATTCATGATTTAATTCATGATTCATGATTCGATTCATGATTAAATTCATGATTCAATTCATGGTTCATTATTCATGATTCAATTTATGATTCATGATTCATGATTCATGATTTAATTCATGATTCATGATTTATGATTCAATTCATGATTCAATTCATGATTCATGATTCATGATTCATGATTCATGATTCATGATTCATGATTCATGATTCATGATTCAATTCATGATTCATGATTCAATTCATTAATCGATTCATGATTCAATTTATGATTCAATTCAAGATTCAATTCATGATTTATGGTTCATGATTCAATTCATGATTCATGATTCAATTCATTAATCGATTCATGATTCAATTTATGATTCAATTCAAGATTCAATTCATGATTTATGGTTCATGATTCATGATTCATGATATAATTCATGATTCATAATTCATGATTCATAATTCATGATTCATGAAATAATTCATTATTCATAAATCATGATTCATGATTCAATTCATAATTCATGATTCATGATTCATGATTCATGATTCAATTCATGATTCATGATTCATTATTCGATTCATGATTCATGATTCATTTCATGATTCATGATTCATGATTCAATTCATGATTCATAATTCATGATTCATGATTCAATTCATGATTCATGATTCATGATTCATGATTCATTATTCAATTCCTGATTCATGATTCAATTCATTATTCATAATTCATGATTCATGATTTAATTCATGATTCTTGATTCAAGATTCATGATTCATGATTCAATTCATGATTCTTGATTCTTGATTCATGATTCATGATTCAATTCTTTATTCATGATTCAATTTATGATTCATGATTTGATTTATGATTCATGATTCATGATTCATGTCATGATTCATGATTCATGATTCATGATTCAATTCATGATTCATTAATTATGATTCAATTCATGATTCATGATTCATGATTCATGATTCGATTCATGATTCATGATTCATGATTCATGATTCATTTCATGATTCAATTCATGATTCATGATTCAATTCATGATTCATGATTCAATTCATGATTCATGATTCAATTCATGATTCGAATCCTGATTCAATTTATGATTCATGATTTGAATTATGATTCATGATTCATGATTCAAATCATGATTCATAATTCATGATTCATGAATCAATTCATGATTCATAATTCATGATTCATGATTCGATTCATGATTCATGATTCATAATTCATGATTCATGATTCAATTCATGATTCATGATTCAATTCATGATTCGATTCATGATTCAATTCATGATTCGATTCATGATTCATGATTCGATTCATGATTCATGATTCAATTCATGATTCATGATTCAATTCATGATTTGAATCCTGATTCAAATCATGATTCATGATTCGATTTATGATTCATGATTCAATTCATGATTCATGATTCATGATTCAATTCATGATTCATGATTCCTGATTCATGATTCAATTCATATTTCCTGATTCATGATTCATTTCATGATTCATGATTAATAATTCAATTCATGATTCATGATTCGATTCATGATTCTTGATTCAGGATTCATGATTCAATTCATGATTTATGATTCATGATTCATGATACAATTCATGATTCATTATTCATGATTCATGATTCAATTCATGATTCATGATTCAATTTATGATTCAATGCATGATTCATGATTCATGATTCGATTCATGATTCATGATTCATGATTCAATTCATGATCCATGATTCATTTCATGATTCATGATTCATGATTCAATTTATGTTTCATGATTCATTAATCATTTCATGATTCATGATTCATAATTCAATTCATGATTCATGATTCGATTCATGATTCTTGATTCATGATTCATGATTCAATTCATGATTCATGATTCATGATTCATGATACAATTCATGATTCATTATTCATTATTCATGATTCAATTCATGATTCATAATTCATGATTCATGATTCGATTCAAGATTCATGATTCATGATTCATGATTCAATTCATGATTCATGATTCATGATTCAATTCATGATTCATGATTCATGATACAATTCATGATTCATTATTCATTATTCATGATTCAATTCATGATTCATAATTCATGATTCATGATTCGATTCAAGATTCATGATTCATGATTCATGATTCAATTCATGATTCATGATTCATGATTCAATTCATGATTCATGATTCGATTCATGATCCATGATTAAATTCATGATTCAATTCATGGTTCATTATTCATGATTCAATTTATGATTCATGATTCATGATTTAATTCATGATTCATGATTTATGATTCAATTCATGATTCAATTCATGATTCATTATTCATGATTCATGATTCAATTCATGATTCATGATTCATGATTCATGATTCAATTCATGATTCATGATTCAATTCATTAATTGATTCATGATTCAATTCATGATTCAATTCATGATTTATGGTTCATGATTCATGATTCATGATTCAATTCATGATTCATAATTCATGATTCATAATTCTTGATTCATGAAATAATTCATTATTCATAATTCATGATTCATGATTCAATTCATAATTCATGATTCATGATTCATGATTCATGATTCAATTCATGATTCATGATTCATGATTCATGATTCAATTCATGATTCATAATTCATGATTCATGATTCAATTCATGATTCATGATTCATGATTCAATTCATGATTCATGATTCATGATTCAATTCATGATTCATGATTCATGATTCAATTCATGATTCATGATTCGATTCATGATCCATGATTAAATTCATGATTCAATTCATGGTTCATTATTCATGATTCAATTTATGATTCATAATTCATGATTTAATTCAGGATTCATGATTTATGATTCAATTCATGATTCAATTCATGATTCATTATTCATGATTCATGATTCAATTCATGATTCATGATTCATGATTCATGATTCAATTCATGATTCATGATTCAATTCATTAATCGATTCATGATTCAATTCATGATTCAATTCATGATTTATGGTTCATGATTCATGATTCATGATTCAATTCATGATTCATAATTCATGATTCATAATTCTTGATTCATGAAATAATTCATTATTCATAATTCATGATTCATGATTCAATTCATAATTCATGATTCATGATTCATGATTCATGATTCAATTCATGATTCATGATTCATGATTCATGATTCAATTCATGATTCATAATTCATGATTCATGATTCAATTCATGATTCATGATTCATGATTCAATTCATGATTCATGATTCATGATTCATTATTCAATTCCTGATTCATGATTCAATTCATGATTCATAATTCATGATTCATGATTCAATTCATGATTCTTGATTCAAGATTCATGATTCATGATTCAATTCATGATTCTTGATTCAAGATTCATGATTCATGATTCAATTCATGATTCATGATTCAATTTATGATTCATGATTTGATTTATGATTCATGATTCATGATTCATGTCATGATTCATGATTCAATTCATGATTCATTAATTATGATTCAATTCATGATTCATGATTCATGATTCATGATTCATGATTCATGATTCAATTCATGATTCATGATTCAATTTATGATTCATGATTCATGATTCATGATTCATAATTCAATTCATGATTCATGATTCGATTCATGATTCTTGATTCATGATTCATGATTCAATTCATGATTCATGATTCATGATTCATGATACAATTCATGATTCATGATTCATGATTCGATTCATGATTCAATTCATGATTCATGATTCATGATTCAATTCATGATCCATGATTCATTTCATGATTCATGATTCATGATTCATGATTCATAATTCAATTCATGATTCATGATTCGATTCAAGATTCATGATTCATGATTCATGATTCAATTCATGATTCATGATTCATGATTCAATTCATGATTCATAATTCATAATTTAATTTATGATTCATGATGCGATTCATGATTCATGATCCATGATTCAATTCATGATTCATGATTCAATTCATGATTCGTGATTTATGATTCATGATTCATGATTCAATTAATGATTCATGATTCATGATTCCTGATTCATGATTCAATTTGTGATTCATGATTCAATTTATGATTCATGATTCGATTCATGATTCTTGATTCATGATTCATGATTCGATTCATGATTCAATTCATGATTCATGATTCATGATTCCTGATTCATGATTCATGATTCGATTCATGATTCATGATTAAATTCATGATTCAATTCATGGTTCATTATTCATGAATCAATTTATGATTCATGATTCATGATTCATGATTTAATTCATGATTCATGATTTATGATTCAATTCATGATTCAATTCATGATTCATGATTCATGATTCATGATTCAATTCATGATTCATGATTCATGATTCATGATTCAATTCATGATTCATGATTCAATTCATTAATCGATTCATGATTCAATTTATGATTCAATTCAAGATTCAATTCATGATTTATGGTTCATGATTCATGATTCATGATATAATTCATGATTCATAATTCATGATTCATAATTCATGATTCATGAAATAATTCATTATTCATAATTCATGATTCATGATTCAATTCATGATTCATGATTCATTATTCGATTCATGATTCATGATTCATTTCATGATTCATGATTCATGATTCAATTCATGATTCATAATTCATGATTCATGATTCAATTCATGATTCATGATTCATGATTCATGATTCATTATTCAATTCCTGATTCATGATTCAATTCATGATTCATAATTCATGATTCATGATTTAATTCATGATTCTTGATTCAAGATTCATGATTCATGATTCAATTCATGATTCTTGATTCTTGATTCATGATTCATGATTCAATTCATGATTCATGATTCAATTTATGATTCATGATTTGATTTATGATTCATGATTCATGATTCATGTCATGATTCATGATTCATGATTCATGATTCAATTCATGATTCATTAATTATGATTCAATTCATGATTCATGATTCATGATTCATGATTCATGATTCGATTCATGATTCATGATTCATGATTCATGATTCATTTCATGATTCAATTCATGATTCATGATTCAATTCATGATTCATGATTCAATTCATGATTCGAATCCTGATTCAATTTATGATTCATGATTTGAATTATGATTCATGATTCATGATTCATGATTCAAATCATGATTCATAATTCATGATTCATGAATCAATTCATGATTCATAATTCATGATTCATGATTCGATTCATGATTCATGATTCATAATTCATGATTCATGATTCAATTCATGATTCATGATTCAATTCATGATTCGATTCATGATTCAATTCATGATTCGATTCATGATTCATGATTCGATTCATGATTCATGATTCAATTCATGATTCATGATTCAATTCATGATTCGAATCCTGATTCAAATCATGATTCATGATTCGATTTATGATTCATGATTCAATTCATGATTCATGATTCATGATTCAATTCATGATTCATGATTCCTGATTCATGATTCAATTCATGTTTCCTGATTCATGATTTATTTCATGATTCATGATTCATAATTCAATTCATGATTCATGATTCGATTCATGATTCTTGATTCAGGATTCATGATTCAATTCATGATTTATGATTCATGATTCATGATACAAGTCATGATTCATTATTCATGATTCATGATTCAATTCATGATTCATGATTCAATTTATGATTCAATGCATGATTCATGATTCATGATTCGATTCATGATTCATGATTCATGATTCAATTCATGATCCATGATTCATTTCATGATTCATGATTCATGATTCATGATTCAATTTATGTTTCATGATTCATTAATCATTTCATGATTCATGATTCATAATTCAATTCATGATTCATGATTCGATTCATGATTCTTGATTCATGATTCAATTCATGATTCATGATTCATGATTCATGATACAATTCATGATTCATTATTCATTATTCATGATTCAATTCATGATTCATAATTCATGATTCATGATTCGATTCAAGATTCATGATTCATGATTCATGATTCAATTCATGATTCATGATTCATGATTCAATTCATGATTCATGATTCATGATTCATGATACAATTCATGATTCATTATTCATTATTCATGATTCAATTCATGATTCATAATTCATGATTCATGATTCGATTCAAGATTCATGATTCATGATTCATGATTCAATTCATGATTCATGATTCATGATTCAATTCATGATTCATGATTCGATTCATGATCCATGATTAAATTCATGATTCAATTCATGGTTCATTATTCATGATTCAATTTATGATTCATGATTCATGATTTAATTCATGATTCATGATTTATGATTCAATTCATGATTCAATTCATGATTCATTATTCATGATTCATGATTCAATTCATGATTCATGATTCATGATTCATGATTCAATTCATGATTCATGATTCAATTCATTAATCGATTCATGATTCAATTCATGATTCAATTCATGATTTATGGTTCATGATTCATGATTCATGATTCAATTCATGATTCATAATTCATGATTCATAATTCTTGATTCATGAAATAATTCATTATTCATAATTCATGATTCATGATTCAATTCATAATTCATGATTCATGATTCATGATTCATGATTCAATTCATGATTCATGATTCATGATTCATGATTCAATTCATGATTCATAATTCATGATTCATGATTCAATTCATGATTCATGATTCATGATTCAATTCATGATTCATGATTCATGATTCAATTCATGATTCATGATTCATGATTCAATTCATGATTCATGATTCGATTCATGATCCATGATTAAATTCATGATTCAATTCATGGTTCATTATTCATGATTCAATTTATGATTCATAATTCATGATTTAATTCATGATTCATGATTTATGATTCAATTCATGATTCAATTCATGATTCATTATTCATGATTCATGATTCAATTCATGATTCATGATTCATGATTCATGATTCAATTCATGATTCATGATTCAATTCATTAATCGATTCATGATTCAATTCATGATTCAATTCATGATTTATGGTTCATAATTCATGATTCATGATTAAATTCATGATTCATAATTCATGATTCATAATTCTTGATTCATGAAATCATTCATTATTCATAATTCATGATTCATGATTCAATTCATAATTCATGATTCATGATTCATGATTCATGATTCAATTCATGATTCATGATTCATGATTCATGATTCAATTCATGATTCATAATTCATGATTCATGATTCAATTCATGATTCATGATTCATGATTCAATTCATGATTCATGATTCATGATTCATTATTCAATTCCTGATTCATGATTCAATTCATGATTCATAATTCATGATTCATGATTCAATTCATGATTCTTGATTCAAGATTCATGATTCATGATTCAATTCATGATTCTTGATTCAAGATTCATGATTCATGATTCAATTCATGATTCATGATTCAATTTATGATTCATGATTTGATTTATGATTCATGATTCATGATTCATGTCATGATTCATGATTCAATTCATGATTCATTAATTATGATTCAATTCATGATTCATGATTCATGATTCATGATTCATGATTCAATTCATGATTCATGATTCAATTTATGATTCATGATTCATGATTCAATTCATGATTCATGATTTATGATTCAATTCATGATTCAATTCATGATTCAATTTATGATTCATGATTCATGATTCAATTCATGATTTATTATTCATGATTCATGATTCAATTCATGATTCATGATTCAATTCATGATTCAATGCATGATTCATGATTCATGATTCGATTCATGATTCATGATTCATGATTCAATTCATGATCCATGATTCATTTCATGATTCATGATTCATGATTCATGATTCATAATTCAATTCATGATTCATGATTCGATTCATGATTCTTGATTCATGATTCATGATTCAATTCATGATTCATGATTCATGATTCATGATACAATTCATGATTCATGATTTGATTCATGATTCAATTCATGATTCATGATTCATGATTCAATTCATGATTCATGATTCAATTCATGATCCATGATTCATTTCATGATTCATGATTCATGATTCATGATTCATAATTCAATTCATGATTCATGATTCGATTCAAGATTCATGATTCATGATTCATGATTCAATTCATGATTCATGATTCATGATTCAATTCATGATTCATAATTCATAATTTAATTTATGATTCATGATGCGATTCATGATTCATGATCCATGATTCAATTCATGATTCATGATTCAATTCATGATTCGTGATTTATGATTCATGATTCATGATTCAATTAATGATTCATGATTCATGATTCCTGATTCATGATTCAATTTGTGATTCATGATTCAATTTATGATTCATGATTCGATTCATGATTCTTGATTCATGATTCATGATTCGATTCATGATTCAATTCATGATTCATGATTCATGATTCCTGATTCATGATTCATGATTCGATTCATGATTCATGATTAAATTCATGATTCAATTCATGGTTCATTATTCATGATTCAATTTATGATTCATGATTCATGATTCATGATTTAATTCATGATTCATGATTTATGATTCAATTCATGATTCAATTCATGATTCATGATTCATGATTCATGATTCAATTCATGATTCATGATTCATGATTCATGATTCAATTCATGATTCATGATTCAATTCATTAATCGATTCATGATTCAATTTATGATTCAATTCAAGATTCAATTCATGATTTATGGTTCATGATTCATGATATAATTCATGATTCATAATTCATGATTCATAATTCATGATTCATGAAATAATTCATTATTCATAATTCATGATTCATGATTCAATTCATAATTCATGATTCATGATTCATGATTCATGATTCATGATTCAATTCATGATTCATGATTCATTATTCGATTCATGATTCATGATTCATTTCATGATTCATGATTCATGATTCAATTCATGATTCATAATTCATGATTCATGATTCAATTCATGATTCATGATTCATGATTCATGATTCATTATTCAATTCCTGATTCATGATTCAATTCATGATTCATAATTCATGATTCATGATTTAATTCATGATTCTTGATATAAGATTCATGATTCATGATTCAATTCATGATTCTTGATTCTTGATTCATGATTCATGATTCAATTCATGATTCATGATTCAATTTATGATTCATGATTTGATTTATGATTCATGATTCATGATTCATGTCATGATTCATGATTCATGATTCATGATTCAATTCATGATTCATTAATTATGATTCAATTCATGATTCATGATTCATGATTCATGATTCATGATTCGATTCATGATTCATGATTCATGATTCATGATTCATTTCATGATTCAATTCATGATTCATGATTCAATTCATGATTCATGATTCAATTCATGATTCGAATCCTGATTCAATTTATGATTCATGATTTGAATTATGATTCATGATTCATGATTCATGATTCAAATCATGATTCATAATTCATGATTCATGAATCAATTCATGATTCATAATTCATGATTCATGATTCGATTCATGATTCATGATTCATAATTCATGATTCATGATTCAATTCATGATTCATGATTCAATTCATGATTCGATTCATGATTCAATTCATGATTCGATTCATGATTCATGATTCGATTCATGATTCATGATTCAATTCATGATTCATGATTCAATTCATGATTCGAATCCTGATTCAAATCATGATTCATGATTCGATTTATGATTCATGATTCAATTCATGATTCATGATTCATGATTCAATTCATGATTCATGATTCCTGATTCATGATTCAATTCATGTTTCCTGATTCATGATTCATTTCATGATTCATGATTCATAATTCAATTCATGATTCATGATTCGATTCATGATTCTTGATTCAGGATTCATGATTCAATTCATGATTTATGATTCATGATTCATGATACAAGTCATGATTCATTATTCATGATTCATGATTCAATTCATGATTCATGATTCAATTTATGATTCAATGCATGATTCATGATTCATGATTCGATTCATGATTCATGATTCATGATTCAATTCATGATCCATGATTCATTTCATGATTCATGATTCATGATTCATAATTCAATTCATGATTCATGATTCGATTCATGATTCTTGATTCATGATTCATGATACAATTCATGATTCATTATTCATTATTCATGATTCAATTCATGATTCATAATTCATGATTCATGATTCGATTCAAGATTCATGATTCATGATTCATGATTCAATTCATGATTCATGATTCATGATTCAATTCATGATTCATGATTCATGATTCATGATACAATTCATGATTCATTATTCATTATTCATGATTCAATTCATGATTCATAATTCATGATTCATGATTCGATTCAAGATTCATGATTCATGATTCATGATTCAATTCATGATTCATGATTCATGATTCAATTCATGATTCATGATTCGATTCATGATCCATGATTAAATTCATGATTCAATTCATGGTTCATTATTCATGATTCAATTTATGATTCATGATTCATGATTTAATTCATGATTCATGATTTATGATTCAATTCATGATTCAATTCATGATTCATGATTCATGATTCATAATTCAATTCATGATTCATGATTCGATTCATGATTCTTGATTCATGATTCATGATTCAATTCATGATTCATGATTCATGATTCATGATACAATTCATGATTCATGATTCATGATTCGATTCATGATACAATTCATGATTCATGATTCGATTCATGATTCAATTCATGATTCATGATTCATGATTCAATTCATGATCCATGATTCATTTCATGATTCATGATTCATGATTCATGATTCATAATTCAATTCATGATTCATGATTCGATTCAAGATTCATGATTCATGATTCATGATTCAATTCATGATTCATGATTCATGATTCAATTCATGATTCATAATTCATAATTTAATTTATGATTCATGATGCGATTCATGATTCATGATCCATGATTCAATTCATGATTCATGATTCAATTCATGATTCGTGATTTATGATTCATGATTCATGATTCAATTAATGATTCATGATTCATGATTCCTGATTCATGATTCAATTTGTGATTCATGATTCAATTTATGATTCATGATTCGATTCATGATTCTTGATTCATGATTCATGATTCGATTCATGATTCAATTCATGATTCATGATTCATGATTCCTGATTCATGATTCATGATTCGATTCATGATTCATGATTAAATTCATGATTCAATTCATGGTTCATTATTCATAAATCAATTTATGATTCATGATTCATGATTCATGATTTAATTCATGATTCATGATTTATGATTCAATTCATGATTCAATTCATGATTCATGATTCATGATTCATGATTCAATTCATGATTCATGATTCATGATTCATGATTCAATTCATGATTCATGATTCAATTCATTAATCGATTCATGATTCAATTTATGATTCAATTCAAGATTCAATTCATGATTTATGGTTCATGATTCATGATTCATGATATAATTCATGATTCATAATTCATGATTCATAATTCATGATTCATGAAATAATTCATTATTCATAATTCATGATTCATGATTCAATTCATGATTCATGATTCATTATTCGATTCATGATTCATGATTCATTTCATGATTCATGATTCATGATTCAATTCATGATTCATAATTCATGATTCATGATTCAATTCATGATTCATGATTCATGATTCATGATTCATTATTCAATTCCTGATTCATGATTCAATTCATGATTCATAATTCATGATTCATGATTTAATTCATGATTCTTGATTCAAGATTCATGATTCATGATTCAATTCATGATTCTTGATTCTTGATTCATGATTCATGATTCAATTCATGATTCATGATTCAATTTATGATTCATGATTTGATTTATGATTCATGATTCATGTCATGATTCATGATTCATGATTCATGATTCAATTCATGATTCATTAATTATGATTCAATTCATGATTCATGATTCATGATTCATGATTCATGATTCGATTCATGATTCATGATTCATGATTCATGATTCATTTCATGATTCAATTCATGATTCATGATTCAATTCATGATTCATGATTCAATTCATGATTCGAATCCTGATTCAATTTATGATTCATGATTTGAATTATGATTCATGATTCATGATTCATGATTCAAATCATGATTCATAATTCATGATTCATGAATCAATTCATGATTCATAATTCATGATTCATGATTCGATTCATGATTCATGATTCATAATTCATGATTCATGATTCAATTCATGATTCATGATTCAATTCATGATTCGATTCATGATTCAATTCATGATTCGATTCATGATTCATGATTCGATTCATGATTCATGATTCAATTCATGATTCATGATTCAATTCATGATTCGAATCCTGATTCAAATCATGATTCATGATTCGATTTATGATTCATGATTCAATTCATGATTCATGATTCATGATTCAATTCATGATTCATGATTCCTGATTCATGATTCAATTCATGTTTCCTGATTCATGATTCATTTCATGATTCATGATTCATAATTCAATTCATGATTCATGATTCGATTCATGATTCTTGATTCAGGATTCATGATTCAATTCATGATTTATGATTCATGATTCATGATACAAGTCATGATTCATTATTCATGATTCATGATTCAATTCATGATTCATGATTCAATTTATGATTCAATGCATGATTCATGATTCATGATTCGATTCATGATTCATGATTCATGATTCAATTCATGATCCATGATTCATTTCATGATTCATGATTCATGATTCATGATTCAATTTATGTTTCATGATTCATTAATCATTTCATGATTCATGATTCATAATTCAATTCATGATTCATGATTCGATTCATGATTCTTGATTCATGATTCAATTCATGATTCATGATTCATGATTCATGATACAATTCATGATTCATTATTCATTATTCATGATTCAATTCATGATTCATAATTCATGATTCATGATTCGATTCAAGATTCATGATTCATGATTCATGATTCAATTCATGATTCATGATTCATGATTCAATTCATGATTCATGATTCATGATTCATGATACAATTCATGATTCATTATTCATTATTCATGATTCAATTCATGATTCATAATTCATGATTCATGATTCGATTCAAGATTCATGATTCATGATTCATGATTCAATTCATGATTCATGATTCATGATTCAATTCATGATTCATGATTCGATTCATGATTCATGATTTAATTCATGATTCATGATTTATGATTCAATTCATGATTCAATTCATGATTCATTATTCATGATTCATGATTCAATTCATGATTCATGATTCATGATTCATGATTCAATTCATGATTCATGATTCAATTCATTAATCGATTCATGATTCAATTCATGATTCAATTCATGATTTATGGTTCATGATTCATGATTCATGATTCAATTCATGATTCATAATTCATGATTCATAATTCTTGATTCATGAAATAATTCATTATTCATAATTCATGATTCATGATTCAATTCATAATTCATGATTCATGATTCATGATTCATGATTCAATTCATGATTCATGATTCATGATTCATGATTCAATTCATGATTCATAATTCATGATTCATGATTCAATTCATGATTCATGATTCATGATTCAATTCATGATTCATGATTCATGATTCAATTCATGATTCATGATTCATGATTCAATTCATGATTCATGATTCGATTCATGATCCATGATTAAATTCATGATTCAATTCATGGTTCATTATTCATGATTCAATTTATGATTCATAATTCATGATTTAATTCATGATTCATGATTTATGATTCAATTCATGATTCAATTCATGATTCATTATTCATGATTCATGATTCAATTCATGATTCATGATTCATGATTCATGATTCAATTCATGATTCATGATTCAATTCATTAATCGATTCATGATTCAATTCATGATTCAATTCATGATTTATGGTTCATGATTCATGATTCATGATTCAATTCATGATTCATAATTCATGATTCATAATTCTTGATTCATGAAATCATTCATTATTCATAATTCATGATTCATGATTCAATTCATAATTCATGATTCATGATTCATGATTCATGATTCAATTCATGATTCATGATTCATGATTCATGATTCAATTCATGATTCATAATTCATGATTCATGATTCAATTCATGATTCATGATTCATGATTCAATTCATGATTCATGATTCATGATTCATTATTCAATTCCTGATTCATGATTCAATTCATGATTCATAATTCATGATTCATGATTCAATTCATGATTCTTGATTCAAGATTCATGATTCATGATTCAATTCATGATTCTTGATTCAAGATTCATGATTCATGATTCAATTCATGATTCATGATTCAATTTATGATTCATGATTTGATTTATGATTCATGATTCATGATTCATGTCATGATTCATGATTCAATTCATGATTCATTAATTATGATTCAATTCATGATTCATGATTCATGATTCATGATTCATGATTCATGATTCAATTCATGATTCATGATTCAATTTATGATTCATGATTCATGATTCAATTCATGATTCATGATTTATGATTCAATTCATGATTCAATTTATGATTCATGATTCATGATTCAATTCATGATTTATTATTCATGATTCATGATTCAATTCATGATTCATGATTCAATTCATGATTCAATGCATGATTCATGATTCATGATTCGATTCATGATTCATGATTCATGATTCAATTCATGATCCATGATTCATTTCATGATTCATGATTCATGATTCATGATTCATAATTCAATTCATGATTCATGATTCGATTCATGATTCTTGATTCATGATTCATGATTCAATTCATGATTCATGATTCATGATTCATGATACAATTCATGATTCATGATTTGATTCATGATTCAATTCATGATTCATGATTCATGATTCAATTCATGATTCATGATTCAATTCATGATCCATGATTCATTTCATGATTCATGATTCATGATTCATGATTCATAATTCAATTCATGATTCATGATTCGATTCAAGATTCATGATTCATGATTCATGATTCAATTCATGATTCATGATTCATGATTCAATTCATGATTCATAATTCATAATTTAATTTATGATTCATGATGCGATTCATGATTCATGATCCATGATTCAATTCATGATTCATGATTCAATTCATGATTCGTGATTTATGATTCATGATTCATGATTCAATTAATGATTCATGATTCATGATTCCTGATTCATGATTCAATTTGTGATTCATGATTCAATTTATGATTCATGATTCGATTCATGATTCTTGATTCATGATTCATGATTCGATTCATGATTCAATTCATGATTCATGATTCATGATTCCTGATTCATGATTCATGATTCGATTCATGATTCATGATTAAATTCATGATTCAATTCATGGTTCATTATTCATGATTCAATTTATGATTCATGATTCATGATTCATGATTTAATTCATGATTCATGATTTATGATTCAATTCATGATTCAATTCATGATTCATGATTCATGATTCATGATTCAATTCATGATTCATGATTCATGATTCATGATTCAATTCATGATTCATGATTCAATTCATTAATCGATTCATGATTCAATTTATGATTCAATTCAAGATTCAATTCATGATTTATGGTTCATGATTCATGATATAATTCAAGATTCATAATTCATGATTCATAATTCATGATTCATGAAATAATTCATTATTCATAATTCATGATTCATGATTCAATTCATAATTCATGATTCATGATTCATGATTCATGATTCAATTCATGATTCATGATTCATTATTCGATTCATGATTCATGATTCATTTCATGATTCATGATTCATGATTCAATTCATGATTCATAATTCATGATTCATGATTCAATTCATGATTCATGATTCATGATTCATGATTCATTGTTCAATTCCTGATTCTTGATTCAATTCATGATTCATAATTCATGATTCATGATTTAATTCATGATTCTTGATTCAAGATTCATGATTCATGATTCAATTCATGATTCTTGATTCTTGATTCATGATTCATGATTCAATTCATGATTCATGATTCAATTTATGATTCATGATTTGATTTATGATTCATGATTCATGATTCATGTCATGATTCATGATTCATGATTCATGATTCAATTCATGATTCATTAATTATGATTCAATTCATGATTCATGATTCATGATTCATGATTCATGATTCGATTCATGATTCATGATTCATGATTCATGATTCATTTCATGATTCAATTCATGATTCATGATTCATGATTCATAATTCAATTCATGATTCATGATTCGATTCATGATTCTTGATTCAGGATTCATGATTCAATTCATGATTTATGATTCATGATTCATGATACAAGTCATGATTCATTATTCATGATTCATGATTCAATTCATGATTCATGATTCAATTTATGATTCAATGCATGATTCATGATTCATGATTCGATTCATGATTCATGATTCATGATTCAATTCATGATCCATGATTCATTTCATGATTCATGATTCATGATTCATAATTCAATTCATGATTCATGATTCGATTCATGATTCTTGATTCATGATTCATGATTCAATTCATGATTCATGATTCATGATTCATGATACAATTCATGATTCATTATTCATTATTCATGATTCAATTCATGATTCATAATTCATGATTCATGATTCGATTCAAGATTCATGATTCATGATTCATGATTCAATTCATGATTCATGATTCATGATTCAATTCATGATTCATGATTCATGATTCATGATACAATTCATGATTCATTATTCATTATTCATGATTCAATTCATGATTCATAATTCATGATTCATGATTCGATTCAAGATTCATGATTCATGATTCATGATTCAATTCATGATTCATGATTCATGATTCAATTCATGATTCATGATTCGATTCATGATCCATGATTAAATTCATGATTCAATTCATGGTTCATTATTCATGATTCAATTTATGATTCATGATTCATGATTTAATTCATGATTCATGATTTATGATTCAATTCATGATTCAATTCATGATTCATGATTCATGATTCATAATTCAATTCATGATTCATGATTCGATTCATGATTCTTGATTCATGATTCATGATTCAATTCATGATTCATGATTCATGATTCATGATACAATTCATGATTCATGATTCATGATTCGATTCATGATACAATTCATGATTCATGATTCATGATTCGATTCATGATTCAATTCATGATTCATGATTCATGATTCAATTCATGATCCATGATTCATTTCATGATTCATGATTCATGATTCATGATTCATAATTCAATTCATGATTCATGATTCGATTCAAGATTCATGATTCATGATTCATGATTCAATTCATGATTCATGATTCATGATTCAATTCATGATTCATAATTCATAATTTAATTTATGATTCATGATGCGATTCATGATTCATGATCCATGATTCAATTCATGATTCATGATTCAATTCATGATTCGTGATTTATGATTCATGATTCATGATTCAATTAATGATTCATGATTCATGATTCCTGATTCATGATTCAATTTGTGATTCATGATTCAATTTATGATTCATGATTCGATTCATGATTCTTGATTCATGATTCATGATTCGATTCATGATTCAATTCATGATTCATGATTCATGATTCCTGATTCATGATTCATGATTCGATTCATGATTCATGATTAAATTCATGATTCAATTCATGGTTCATTATTCATAAATCAATTTATGATTCATGATTCATGATTCATGATTTAATTCATGATTCATGATTTATGATTCAATTCATGATTCAATTCATGATTCATGATTCATGATTCATGATTCAATTCATGATTCATGATTCATGATTCATGATTCAATTCATGATTCATGATTCAATTCATTAATCGATTCATGATTCAATTTATGATTCAATTCAAGATTCAATTCATGATTTATGGTTCATGATTCATGATTCATGATATAATTCATGATTCATAATTCATGATTCATAATTCATGATTCATGAAATAATTCATTATTCATAATTCATGATTCATGATTCAATTCATGATTCATGATTCATTATTCGATTCATGATTCATGATTCATTTCATGATTCATGATTCATGATTCAATTCATGATTCATAATTCATGATTCATGATTCAATTCATGATTCATGATTCATGATTCATGATTCATTATTCAATTCCTGATTCATGATTCAATTCATGATTCATAATTCATGATTCATGATTTAATTCATGATTCTTGATTCAAGATTCATGATTCATGATTCAATTCATGATTCTTGATTCTTGATTCATGATTCATGATTCAATTCATGATTCATGATTCAATTTATGATTCATGATTTGATTTATGATTCATGATTCATGATTCATGTCATGATTCATGATTCATGATTCATGATTCAATTCATGATTCATTAATTATGATTCAATTCATGATTCATGATTCATGATTCATGATTCATGATTCGATTCATGATTCATGATTCATGATTCATGATTCATTTCATGATTCAATTCATGATTCATGATTCAATTCATGATTCATGATTCAATTCATGATTCGAATCCTGATTCAATTTATGATTCATGATTTGAATTATGATTCATGATTCATGATTCATGATTCAAATCATGATTCATAATTCATGATTCATGAATCAATTCATGATTCATAATTCATGATTCATGATTCGATTCATGATTCATGATTCATAATTCATGATTCATGATTCAATTCATGATTCATGATTCAATTCATGATTCGATTCATGATTCAATTCATGATTCGATTCATGATTCATGATTCGATTCATGATTCATGATTCAATTCATGATTCATGATTCAATTCATGATTCGAATCCTGATTCAAATCATGATTCATGATTCGATTTATGATTCATGATTCAATTCATGATTCATGATTCATGATTCAATTCATGATTCATGATTCCTGATTCATGATTCAATTCATGTTTCCTGATTCATGATTCATTTCATGATTCATGATTCATAATTCAATTCATGATTCATGATTCGATTCATGATTCTTGATTCAGGATTCATGATTCAATTCATGATTTATGATTCATGATTCATGATACAAGTCATGATTCATTATTCATGATTCATGATTCAATTCATGATTCATGATTCAATTTATGATTCAATGCATGATTCATGATTCATGATTCGATTCATGATTCATGATTCATGATTCAATTCATGATCCATGATTCATTTCATGATTCATGATTCATGATTCATGATTCAATTTATGTTTCATGATTCATTAATCATTTCATGATTCATGATTCATAATTCAATTCATGATTCATGATTCGATTCATGATTCTTGATTCATGATTCAATTCATGATTCATGATTCATGATTCATGATACAATTCATGATTCATTATTCATTATTCATGATTCAATTCATGATTCATAATTCATGATTCATGATTCGATTCAAGATTCATGATTCATGATTCATGATTCAATTCATGATTCATGATTCATGATTCAATTCATGATTCATGATTCATGATTCATGATACAATTCATGATTCATTATTCATTATTCATGATTCAATTCATGATTCATAATTCATGATTCATGATTCGATTCAAGATTCATGATTCATGATTCATGATTCAATTCATGATTCATGATTCATGATTCAATTCATGATTCATGATTCGATTCATGATCCATGATTAAATTCATGATTCAATTCATGGTTCATTATTCATGATTCAATTTATGATTCATGATTCATGATTTAATTCATGATTCATGATTTATGATTCAATTCATGATTCAATTCATGATTCATTATTCATGATTCATGATTCAATTCATGATTCATGATTCATGATTCATGATTCAATTCATGATTCATGATTCAATTCATTAATCGATTCATGATTCAATTCATGATTCAATTCATGATTTATGGTTCATGATTCATGATTCATGATTCAATTCATGATTCATAATTCATGATTCATAATTCTTGATTCATGAAATAATTCATTATTCATAATTCATGATTCATGATTCAATTCATAATTCATGATTCATGATTCATGATTCATGATTCAATTCATGATTCATGATTCATGATTCATGATTCAATTCATGATTCATAATTCATGATTCATGATTCAATTCATGATTCATGATTCATGATTCAATTCATGATTCATGATTCATGATTCAATTCATGATTCATGATTCATGATTCAATTCATGATTCATGATTCGATTCATGATCCATGATTAAATTCATGATTCAATTCATGGTTCATTATTCATGATTCAATTTATGATTCATAATTCATGATTTAATTCATGATTCATGATTTATGATTCAATTCATGATTCAATTCATGATTCATTATTCATGATTCATGATTCAATTCATGATTCATGATTCATGATTCATGATTCAATTCATGATTCATGATTCAATTCATTAATCGATTCATGATTCAATTCATGATTCAATTCATGATTTATGGTTCATGATTCATGATTCATGATTCAATTCATGATTCATAATTCATGATTCATAATTCTTGATTCATGAAATCATTCATTATTCATAATTCATGATTCATGATTCAATTCATAATTCATGATTCATGATTCATGATTCATGATTCAATTCATGATTCATGATTCATGATTCATGATTCAATTCATGATTCATAATTCATGATTCATGATTCAATTCATGATTCATGATTCATGATTCAATTCATGATTCATGATTCATGATTCATTATTCAATTCCTGATTCATGATTCAATTCATGATTCATAATTCATGATTCATGATTCAATTCATGATTCTTGATTCAAGATTCATGATTCATGATTCAATTCATGATTCTTGATTCAAGATTCATGATTCATGATTCAATTCATGATTCATGATTCAATTTATGATTCATGATTTGATTTATGATTCATGATTCATGATTCATGTCATGATTCATGATTCAATTCATGATTCATTAATTATGATTCAATTCATGATTCATGATTCATGATTCATGATTCATGATTCATAATTCAATTCATGATTCATGATTCAATTTATGATTCATGATTCATGATTCAATTCATGATTCATGATTTATGATTCAATTCATGATTCAATTTATGATTCATGATTCATGATTCAATTCATGATTTATTATTCATGATTCATGATTCAATTCATGATTCATGATTCAATTCATGATTCAATGCATGATTCATGATTCATGATTCGATTCATGATTCATGATTCATGATTCAATTCATGATCCATGATTCATTTCATGATTCATGATTCATGATTCATGATTCATAATTCAATTCATGATTCATGATTCGATTCATGATTCTTGATTCATGATTCATGATTCAATTCATGATTCATGATTCATGATTCATGATACAATTCATGATTCATGATTTGATTCATGATTCAATTCATGATTCATGATTCATGATTCAATTCATGATTCATGATTCAATTCATGATCCATGATTCATTTCATGATTCATGATTCATGATTCATGATTCATAATTCAATTCATGATTCATGATTCGATTCAAGATTCATGATTCATGATTCATGATTCAATTCATGATTCATGATTCATGATTCAATTCATGATTCATAATTCATAATTTAATTTATGATTCATGATGCGATTCATGATTCATGATCCATGATTCAATTCATGATTCATGATTCAATTCATGATTCGTGATTTATGATTCATGATTCATGATTCAATTAATGATTCATGATTCATGATTCCTGATTCATGATTCAATTTGTGATTCATGATTCAATTTATGATTCATGATTCGATTCATGATTCTTGATTCATGATTCATGATTCGATTCATGATTCAATTCATGATTCATGATTCATGATTCCTGATTCATGATTCATGATTCGATTCATGATTCATGATTAAATTCATGATTCAATTCATGGTTCATTATTCATGATTCAATTTATGATTCATGATTCATGATTCATGATTTAATTCATGATTCATGATTTATGATTCAATTCATGATTCAATTCATGATTCATGATTCATGATTCATGATTCAATTCATGATTCATGATTCATGATTCATGATTCAATTCATGATTCATGATTCAATTCATTAATCGATTCATGATTCAATTTATGATTCAATTCAAGATTCAATTCATGATTTATGGTTCATGATTCATGATATAATTCAAGATTCATAATTCATGATTCATAATTCATGATTCATGAAATAATTCATTATTCATAATTCATGATTCATGATTCAATTCATAATTCATGATTCATGATTCATGATTCATGATTCAATTCATGATTCATGATTCATTATTCGATTCATGATTCATGATTCATTTCATGATTCATGATTCATGATTCAATTCATGATTCATAATTCATGATTCATGATTCAATTCATGATTCATGATTCATGATTCATGATTCATTATTCAATTCCTGATTCATGATTCAATTCATGATTCATAATTCATGATTCATGATTTAATTCATGATTCTTGATTCAAGATTCATGATTCATGATTCAATTCATGATTCTTGATTCTTGATTCATGATTCATGATTCAATTCATGATTCATGATTCAATTTATGATTCATGATTTGATTTATGATTCATGATTCATGATTCATGTCATGATTCATGATTCATGATTCATGATTCAATTCATGATTCATTAATTATGATTCAATTCATGATTCATGATTCATGATTCATGATTCATGATTCGATTCATGATTCATGATTCATGATTCATGATTCATTTCATGATTCAATTCATGATTCATGATTCAATTCATGATTCATGATTCAATTCATGATTCGAATCCTGATTCAATTTATGATTCATGATTTGAATTATGATTCATGATTCATGATTCATGATTCAAATCATGATTCATAATTCATGATTCATGAATCAATTCATGATTCATAATTCATGATTCATGATTCGATTCATGATTCATGATTCATAATTCATGATTCATGATTCAATTCATGATTCATGATTCAATTCATGATTCGATTCATGATTCAATTCATGATTCGATTCATGATTCATGATTCGATTCATGATTCATGATTCAATTCATGATTCATGATTCAATTCATGATTCGAATCCTGATTCAAATCATGATTCATGATTCGATTTATGATTCATGATTCAATTCATGATTCATGATTCATGATTCAATTCATGATTCATGATTCCTGATTCATGATTCAATTCATGTTTCCTGATTCATGATTCATTTCATGATTCATGATTCATAATTCAATTCATGATTCATGATTCGATTCATGATTCTTGATTCAGGATTCATGATTCAATTCATGATTTATGATTCATGATTCATGATACAAGTCATGATTCATTATTCATGATTCATGATTCAATTCATGATTCATGATTCAATTTATGATTCAATGCATGATTCATGATTCATGATTCGATTCATGATTCATGATTCATGATTCAATTCATGATCCATGATTCATTTCATGATTCATGATTCATGATTCATAATTCAATTCATGATTCATGATTCGATTCATGATTCTTGATTCATGATTCATGATTCAATTCATGATTCATGATTCATGATTCATGATACAATTCATGATTCATTATTCATTATTCATGATTCAATTCATGATTCATAATTCATGATTCATGATTCGATTCAAGATTCATGATTCATGATTCATGATTCAATTCATGATTCATGATTCATGATTCAATTCATGATTCATGATTCATGATTCATGATACAATTCATGATTCATTATTCATTATTCATGATTCAATTCATGATTCATAATTCATGATTCATGATTCGATTCAAGATTCATGATTCATGATTCATGATTCAATTCATGATTCATGATTCATGATTCAATTCATGATTCATGATTCGATTCATGATCCATGATTAAATTCATGATTCAATTCATGGTTCATTATTCATGATTCAATTTATGATTCATGATTCATGATTTAATTCATGATTCATGATTTATGATTCAATTCATGATTCAATTTATGATTCATGATTCATGATTTAATTCATGATTCATGATTTATGATTCAATTCATGATTCAATTCATGATTCATGATTCATGATTCATAATTCAATTCATGATTCATGATTCGATTCATGATTCTTGATTCATGATTCATGATTCAATTCATGATTCATGATTCATGATTCATGATACAATTCATGATTCATGATTCATGATTCGATTCATGATTCAATTCATGATTCATGATTCATGATTCAATTCATGATCCATGATTCATTTCATGATTCATGATTCATGATTCATGATTCATAATTCAATTCATGATTCATGATTCGATTCAAGATTCATGATTCATGATTCATGATTCAATTCATGATTCATGATTCATGATTCAATTCATGATTCATAATTCATAATTTAATTTATGATTCATGATGCGATTCATGATTCATGATCCATGATTCAATTCATGATTCATGATTCAATTCATGATTCGTGATTTATGATTCATGATTCATGATTCAATTAATGATTCATGATTCATGATTCCTGATTCATGATTCAATTTGTGATTCATGATTCAATTTATGATTCATGATTCGATTCATGATTCTTGATTCATGATTCATGATTCGATTCATGATTCAATTCATGATTCATGATTCATGATTCCTGATTCATGATTCATGATTCGATTCATGATTCATGATTAAATTCATGATTCAATTCATGGTTCATTATTCATGATTCAATTTATGATTCATGATTCATGATTCATGATTTAATTCATGATTCATGATTTATGATTCAATTCATGATTCAATTCATGATTCATGATTCATGATTCATGATTCAATTCATGATTCATGATTCATGATTCATGATTCAATTCATGATTCATGATTCAATTCATTAATCGATTCATGATTCAATTTATGATTCAATTCAAGATTCAATTCATGATTTATGGTTCATGATTCATGATATAATTCATGATTCATAATTCATGATTCATAATTCATGATTCATGAAATAATTCATTATTCATAATTCATGATTCATGATTCAATTCATAATTCATGATTCATGATTCATGATTCATGATTCATGATTCAATTCATGATTCATGATTCATTATTCGATTCATGATTCATGATTCATTTCATGATTCATGATTCATGATTCAATTCATGATTCATAATTCATGATTCATGATTCAATTCATGATTCATGATTCATGATTCATGATTCATTATTCAATTCCTGATTCATGATTCAATTCATGATTCATAATTCATGATTCATGATTTAATTCATGATTCTTGATTCAAGATTCATGATTCATGATTCAATTCATGATTCTTGATTCTTGATTCATGATTCATGATTCAATTCATGATTCATGATTCAATTTATGATTAATGATTTGATTTATGATTCATGATTCATGATTCATGTCATGATTCATGATTCATGATTCATGATTCAATTCATGATTCATTAATTATGATTCAATTCATGATTCATGATTCATGATTCATGATTCATGATTCGATTCATGATTCATGATTCATGATTCATGATTCATTTCATGATTCAATTCATGATTCATGATTCAATTCATGATTCATGATTCAATTCATGATTCGAATCCTGATTCAATTTATGATTCATGATTTGAATTATGATTCATGATTCATGATTCATGATTCAAATCATGATTCATAATTCATGATTCATGAATCAATTCATGATTCATAATTCATGATTCATGATTCGATTCATGATTCATGATTCATAATTCATGATTCATGATTCAATTCATGATTCATGATTCAATTCATGATTCGATTCATGATTCAATTCATGATTCGATTCATGATTCATGATTCGATTCATGATTCATGATTCAATTCATGATTCATGATTCAATTCATGATTCGATTCATGATTCAATTCATGATTCGATTCATGATTCATGATTCGATTTATGATTCATGATTCAATTCATGATTCATGATTCATGATTCAATTCATGATTCATGATTCCTGATTCATGATTCAATTCATGTTTCCTGATTCATGATTCATTTCATGATTCATGATTCATAATTCAATTCATGATTCATGATTCGATTCATGATTCTTGATTCAGGATTCATGATTCAATTCATGATTTATGATTCATGATTCATGATACAAGTCATGATTCATTATTCATGATTCATGATTCAATTCATGATTCATGATTCAATTTATGATTCAATGCATGATTCATGATTCATGATTCGATTCATGATTCATGATTCATGATTCAATTCATGATCCATGATTCATTTCATGATTCATGATTCATGATTCATAATTCAATTCATGATTCATGATTCGATTCATGATTCTTGATTCATGATTCATGATTCAATTCATGATTCATGATTCATGATTCATGATACAATTCATGATTCATTATTCATTATTCATGATTCAATTCATGATTCATAATTCATGATTCATGATTCGATTCAAGATTCATGATTCATGATTCATGATTCAATTCATGATTCATGATTCAATTCATGATTCATGATTCATGATTCATGATACAATTCATGATTCATTATTCATTATTCATGATTCAATTCATGATTCATAATTCATGATTCATGATTCGATTCAAGATTCATGATTCATGATTCATGATTCAATTCATGATTCATGATTCATGATTCAATTCATGATTCATGATTCGATTCATGATCCATGATTAAATTCATGATTCAATTCATGGTTCATTATTCATGATTCAATTTATGATTCATGATTCATGATTTAATTCATGATTCATGATTTATGATTCAATTCATGATTCAATTCATGATTCATTATTCATGATTCATGATTCAATTCATGATTCATGATTCATGATTCATGATTCAATTCATGATTCATGATTCAATTCATTAATCGATTCATGATTCAATTCATGATTCAATTCATGATTTATGGTTCATGATTCATGATTCATGATTCAATTCATGATTCATAATTCATGATTCATAATTCTTGATTCATGAAATAATTCATTATTCATAATTCATGATTCATGGGCAGCACGGTGGCGTAGTGGTTAGCACATCTGCCTCATAGCACTGGGGTCATGAGTTCAATTCCCGACCATGGCCTTATCTGTGTGGAGTTTGTATGTTCTCCCTGTGTTTGCGTGGGTTTCCTCCGGGTGCTCCGGTTTCCTCCCACACTCCAAAAAAAACATACTGGTAGGTTAATTGGCTGCAATCAAAAATTGACCCTAGTCTTTCCCTGTCTGTCTGTGTGTGAGTGTGTGTCTATAGTAGGGAATTTAGACTGTAAGCTCCAATGGGGCAGGGACTGATGTGAATGAGTTCTCTGTACAGCGCTGCGGAATTAGTGGCGCTATATAAATAAATGATGATGATGATGATGATGATTCAATTCATGATTCATGATTCATGATTCATGATTCATGATTCAATTCATGATTCATGATTCATGATTCATGATTCAATTCATGATTCATGATTCATGATTCATTATTCAATTCCTGATTCATGATTCAATTCATGATTCATGATTCATGATTCATTATTCAATTCCTGATTCATGATTCAATTCATGATTCATAATTCATGATTCATGATTCAATTCATGATTCTTGATTCTTGATTCATGATTCATGATTCAATTCATGATTCTTGATTCAAGATTCATGATTCATGATTCAATTCATGATTCATGATTCAATTTATGATTCATGATTTGATTTATGATTCATGATTCATGATTCATGTCATGATTCATGATTCAATTCATGATTCATTAATTATGATTCAATTCATGATTCATGATTCATGATTCATGATTCATGATTCAATTCATGATTCATGATTCAATTTATGATTCATGATTCATGATTCAATTCATGATTCATGATTTATGATTCAATTCATGATTCAATTTATGATTCATGATTCATGATTCAATTCATGATTCATTATTCATGATTCATGATTCAATTCATGATTCATGATTCAATTCATGATTCAATGCATGATTCATGATTCATGATTCGATTCATGATTCATGATTCATGATTCAATTCATGATCCATGATTCATTTCATGATTCATGATTCATGATTCATGATTCATAATTCAATTCATGATTCATGATTCGATTCATGATTCTTGATTCATGATTCAATTCATGATTCATGATTCATGATTCATGATACAATTCATGATTCATGATTCATGATTCGATTCATGATTCAATTCATGATTCATGATTCATGATTCAATTCATGATCCATGATTCATTTCATGATTCATGATTCATGATTCATGATTCATAATTCAATTCATGATTCATGATTCGATTCAAGATTCATGATTCATGATTCATGATTCAATTCATGATTCATGATTCATGATACAATTCATGATTCATAATTCATAATTTAATTTATGATTCATGATGCGATTCATGATTTATGATCCATGATTCAATTCATGATTCATGATTCAATTCATGATTCGTGATTTATGATTCATGATTCATGATTCAATTAATGATTCATGATTCATGATTCCTGATTCATGATTCAATTTGTGATTCATGATTCAATTTATGATTCATGATTCGATTCATGATTCTTGATTCATGATTCATGATTCGATTCATGATTCAATTCATGATTCATGATTCATGATTTAATTCATGATTCATGATTCGATTCATGATTCATGATTAAATTCATGATTCAATTCATGGTTCATTATTCATGATTCAATTTATGATTCATGATTCATGATTTAATTCATGATTCATGATTTATGATTCAATTCATGATTCAATTCATGATTCATGATTCATGATTCATGATTCATGATTCAATTCATGATTCATGATTCATGATTCATGATTCAATTCATGATTCATGATTCAATTCATTAATCGATTCATGATTCAATTTATGATTCAATTCAAGATTCAATTCATGATTTATGGTTCATGATTCATGATTCATGATATAATTCATGATTCATAATTCATGATTCATAATTCATGATTCATGAAATAATTCATTATTCATAATTCATGATTCATGATTCAATTCATAATTCATGATTCATGATTCATGATTCAATTCATGATTCATGATTCATTATTCGATTCATGATTCATGATTCATTTCATGATTCATGATTCATGATTCAATTCATGATTCATAATTCATGATTCATGATTCAATTCATGATTCATGATTCATGATTCATGATTCATTATTCAATTCCTGATTCATGATTCAATTCATGATTCATAATTCATGATTCATGATTTAATTCATGATTCTTGATTCAAGATTCATGATTCATGATTCAATTCATGATTCTTGATTCTTGATTCATGATTCATGATTCAATTCATGATTCATGATTCAATTTATGATTAATGATTTGATTTATGATTCATGATTCATGATTCATGTCATGATTCATGATTCATGATTCATGATTCAATTCATGATTCATTAATTATGATTCAATTCATGATTCATGATTCATGATTCATGATTCGATTCATGATTCATGATTCATGATTCATGATTCATTTCATGATTCAATTCATGATTCATGATTCAATTCATGATTCATGATTCAATTCATGATTCGAATCCTGATTCAATTTATGATTCATGATTTGAATTATGATTCATGATTCATGATTCATGATTCAAATCATGATTCATAATTCATGATTCATGAATCAATTCATGATTCATAATTCATGATTCATGATTCGATTCATGATTCATGATTCATAATTCATGATTCATGATTCAATTCATGATTCATGATTCAATTCATGATTCGATTCATGATTCAATTCATGATTCGATTCATGATTCATGATTCGATTCATGATTCATGATTCAATTCATGATTCATGATTCAATTCATGATTCGAATCCTGATTCAAATCATGATTCATGATTCGATTTATGATTCATGATTCAATTCATGATTCATGATTCCTGATTCATGATTCAATTCATGTTTCCTGATTCATGATTCATTTCATGATTCATGATTCATAATTTAATTCATGATTCATGATTCGATTCATGATTCTTGATTCAGGATTCAAGATTCAATTCATGATTTATGATTCATGATTCATGATACAATTCATGATTCATTATTCATGATTCATGATTCAATTCATGATTCATGATTCAATTTATGATTCATGATTCATGATTCGATTCATGATTCATGATTCATGATTCAATTCATGATCCATGATTCATTTCATGATTCATGATTCATGATTCATGATTCAATTTATGTTTCATGATTCATTAATCATTTCATGATTCTTGATTCATAATTCAATTCATGATTCATGATTCGATTCATGATTCATGATTCATGATTCAATTCATGATTCATGATTCATGATTCATGATACAATTCATGATTCATTATTCATTATTCATGATTCAATTCATGATTCATAATTCATGATTCATGATTCGATTCAAGATTCATGATTCATGATTCATGATTCAATTCATGATTCATGATTCAATTCATGATTCATGATTCATGATTCATGATACAATTCATGATTCATTATTCATTATTCATGATTCAATTCATGATTCATAATTCATGATTCATGATTCGATTCAAGATTCATGATTCATGATTCATGATTCAATTCATGATTCATGATTCATGATTCAATTCATGATTCATGATTCGATTCATGATCCATGATTAAATTCATGATTCAATTCATGGTTCATTATTCATGATTCAATTTATGATTCATGATTCATGATTTAATTCATGATTCATGATTTATGATTCAATTCATGATTCAATTCATGATTCATTATTCATGATTCATGATTCAATTCATGATTCATGATTCAATTCATTAATCGATTCATGATTCAATTCATGATTCAATTCATGATTTATGGTTCATGATTCATAATTCATGATTCAATTCATAATTCATAATTCATGATTCATAATTCTTGATTCATGAAATAATTCATTATTCATAATTCATGATTCATGATTCAATTCATAATTCATGATTCATGATTCATGATTCATGATTCAATTCATGATTCATGATTCATGATTCAATTCATGATTCATAATTCATGATTCATGATTCAATTCATGATTCATGATTCATGATTCATGATTCAATTCATGATTCATGATTCATGATTCATTATTCAATTCCTGATTCATGATTCAATTCATGATTCATAATTCATGATTCATGATTCAATTCATGATTCTTGATTCAAGATTCATGATTCATGATTCAATTCATGATTCTTGATTCAAGATTCATGATTCATGATTCAATTCATGATTCATGATTCAATTTATGATTCATGATTTGATTTATGATTCATGATTCATGTCATGATTCATGATTCAATTCATGATTCATTAATTATGATTCAATTCATGATTCATGATTCATGATTCATGATTCATGATTCGATTCATGATTCATGATTCATGATTCATGATTCATGAATCGATTAATGATTCATGATTCATGATTCATGATTCGATTCATGATTCATGATTCAATTCATGATTCATGATTCATAATTCATGATTCATGATTCAATTCATGATTCATGATTCATGATTCAAGATTCAATTCATGATTCATGATTCATGATTCATTATTCAATTCCTGATTCATGATTCAATTCATGATTCATAATTCATGATTTATGATTCAATTCATGATTCTTGATTCAAGATTCATGATTCATGATTCAATTCATGATTCTTGATTCAAGATTCATGATTCATGATTCAATTCATGATTCATGATTCAATTTATGATTCATGATTTGATTTATGATTCATGATTCATGATTCATGATTCAATTCATGATTCATTAATTATGATTCAATTCATGATTCATGATTCATGATTCATGATTCATGATTCGAATCATGATTCATGATTCATGATTCATGATTCATGATTCATGATTCATGATTCGATTAATGATTCATGATTCATGATTCATGATTCAATTCATGATTCATGATTCAATTCATGATTCATGATTCGATTCATGATTTTTGATTCATGATATATGATTCGATTCATGATTCGATTCATGATTCATGATTCAATTCATGATTTATGATTCATGATTCAATTCATGATTCATGATTCAATTCATGATTCGAATCCTGATTCAATTCATGATTCATGATTCGATTTATGATTCATGATTCAATTCATGATTCATGATTCATGATTCAATTCATGATTCATGATTCATGATTCATGATTCAATTCATGATTCATGATTCATGATTCAATTCATGATTCATGATTCATAATTCAATTCATGATTCATGATTCGATTCATGATTCTTGATTCATGATTCATGATTCAATTCATGATTCATGATACAATTCATGATTCATGATTCATGATTCAATTCATGATTCAATTCATGATTCATAATTCATGATTCATGATTCGATTCATGATTCATGATTCATGATTCATGATTCAATTCATGATTCATGATTCATGATTCAATTCATGATTCATAATTTATGATTTAATTCATGATTCATGATTCGATTCATAATTCATGATTCATGATTCATGATTCAATTCATGATTCATGATTCATTATTCGATTCATGATTCATGATTCAATTCATGATTCATGATTCAATTTATGATTCATGATTCGATTCATGATTCTTGATTCATGATTCATGATTCGATTCATGATTCAATTCATGATTCATGATTCATGATTTAATTCATGATTCATGATTCGATTCATGATTCATGATTAAATTCATGATTCAATTCATGGTTAATTATTCATGATTCAATTTATGATTCATGATTCATGATTCATGATTTAATTCATGATTCATGATTTATGATTCAATTCATGATTCAATTCATGATTCATGATTCATGATTCATGATTCAATTCATGATTCATGATTCAATTCATTAATCGATTCATGATTCAATTCATGATTCAATTCAAGATTCAATTCATGATTTATGGTTCATGATTCATGATTCATGATTCAATTCATGATTCATAATTCATGATTCATAATTCATGATTCATGAAATAATTCATTATTCATAATTCATGATTCATGATTCAATTCATAATTCATGATTCATGATTCATGATTCAATTCATGATTCATGATTCATTATTCGATTCATGATTCATGATTCATTTCATGATTCATGATTCATGATTCATGATTCATTATTCAATTCCTGATTCATGATTCAATTCATGATTCATAATTCATGATTCATGATTTAATTCATGATTCTTGATTCAAGATTCATGATTCATGATTCAATTCATGATTCATGATTCAATTTATGATTCATGATTTGATTTATGATTTATGATTCATGATTCATGATTCATGTCATGATTCATGATTCATGATTCATGATTCAATTCATGATTCATTAATTATGATTCAATTCATGATTCATGATTCATGATTCATGATTCATGATTCGATTCATGAGTCATGATTCATGATTCAATTCATGATTCATGATTCAATTCATGATTCATGATTCAATTCATGATTCGAATCCTGATTCAATTTATGATTCATGATTTGAATTATGATTCATGATTCATGATTCATGATTCAAATCATGATTCATAATTCATGATTCATGAATCAATTCATGATTCATAATTCATGATTCATGATTCGATTCATGATTCATGATTCATAATTCATGATTCATTATTCAATTCATGATTCATGATTCAATTCATGATTCGATTCATGATTCAATTCATGATTCGATTCATGATTCATGATTCGATTCATGATTCATGATTCAATTCATGATTCATGATTCAATTCATGATTCGAATCCTGATTCAAATCATCATTCATGATTCGATTTATGATTCATGATTCAATTCATGATTCATGATTCATGATTCAATTCATGATTCATGATTCCTGATTCATGATTCAATTCATGTTTCCTGATTCATGATTCATTTCATGATTCATGATTCATAATTCAATTCATGATTCATGATTCGATTCATGATTCTTGATTCAGGATTCATGATTCAATTCATGATTTATGATTCATGATTCATGATACAATTCATGATTCATTATTCATGATTCATAATTCAATTCATGATTCATGATACAATTCATGATTCATTATTCATGATTCATGATTCGATTCATGATTCATGATTCATGATTCAATTCATGATCCATGATTCATTTCATGATTCATGATTCATGATTCATGATTCAATTTATGTTTCATGATTCATTAATCATTTCATGATTCATGATTCGATTCATGATTCTTGATTCATGATTCATGATTCAATTCATGTTTCATGATTCATGATTCATGATACAATTCATGATTCATTATTCATTATTCATGATTCAATTCATGATTCATAATTCATGATTCATGATTCGATTCAAAATTCATGATTCATGATTCATGATTCAATTCATGATTCATGATTCATGATTCAATTCATGATTCATGATTCATGATTCATGATACAATTCATGATTCATTATTCATTATTCATGATTCAATTCATGATTCATAATTCATGATTCATGATTCGATTCAAGATTCATGATTCATGATTCATGATTCAATTCATGATTCATGATTCATGATTCAATTCATGATTCATGATTCGATTCATGATCCATGATTAAATTCATGATTCAATTCATGGTTCATTATTCATGATTCAATTTATGATTCATGATTCATGATTCATGATTTAATTCATGATTCATGATTTATGATTCAATTCATGATTCAATTCATGATTCATTATTCATGATTCATGATTCAATTCATGATTCATGATTCATGATTCAATTCATGATTCATGATTCAATTCATTAATCGATTCATGATTCAATTCATGATTCAATTCATGATTTATGGTTCATGATTCATGATTCATGATTCAATTCATGATTCATAATTCATGATTCATAATTCATGATTCATGAAATAATTCATTATTCATAATTCATGATTCATGATTCAATTCATAATTCATGATTCATGATTCATGATTCATGATTCAATTCATGATTCATGATTCATGATTCATGATTCAATTCATGATTCATAATTCATGATTCATGATTCAATTCATGATTCATGATTCATGATTCATGATTCAATTCATGATTCATGATTCATGATTCATTATTCAATTCCTGATTCATGATTCAATTCATGATTCATAATTCATGATTCATGATTCAATTCATAATTCTTGATTCATGATTCATGATTCAATTCATGATTCATGATTCATGGTTCATGATTCAATTCATAATTCATGATTCAATTCATTAATCGATTCATGATTCAATTCATGATTCAATTCAAGATTCAATTCATGATTTATGGTTCATGATTCATGATTCATGATTCAATTCATGATTCATAATTCATGATTCATAATTCATGATTCATGAAATAATTCATTATTCATAATTCATGATTCATGATTCAATTCATAATTCATGATTCATGATTCATGATTCATGATTCAATTCATGATTCATGATTCATTATTCGATTCATGATTCATGATTCATTTCATGATTCATGATTCATGATTCAATTCATGATTCATAATTCATGATTCATGATTCAATTCATGATTCATGATTCATGATTCATGATTCATTATTCAATTCCTGATTCATGATTCAATTCATGATTCATAATTCATGATTCATGATTTAATTCATGATTCTTGATTCAAGATTCATGATTCATGATTCAATTCATGATTCTTGATTCAAGATTCATGATTCATGATTCAATTCATGATTCATGATTCAATTTATGATTCATGATTTGATTTATGATTCATGATTCACGATTCATTTCATGATTCATGATTCATGATTCATGATTCAATTCATGATTCATTAATTATGATTCAATTCATGATTCATGATTCATGATTCATGATTCATGATTCGATTCAAGATTCATGATTCATGATTCATGATTCAATTCATGATTCAATTCATGATTCATGATTCAATTCATGATTCATGATTCAATTCATGATTCGAATCCTGATTCAATTTATGATTCATGATTTGAATTATGATTCATGATTCATGATTCATGATTCAAATCATGATTCATAATTCATGAATTATGAATCAATTCATGATTCATAATTCATGATTCATGATTCGATTCATGATTCATGATTCATAATTCATGATTCATGATTCAATTCATGATTCATGATTCAATTCATGATTCGATTCATGATTCAATTCATGATTCGATTCATGATTCATGATTCGATTCATGATTCATGATTCAATTCATGATTCATGATTCAATTCATGATTCGAATCCTGATTCAAATCATGATTCATGATTCGATTTATGATTCATGATTCAATTCATGAGTCATGATTCATGATTCAATTCATGATTCATGATTCCTGATTCATGATTCAATTCATGTTTCCTGATTCATGATTCATTTCATGATTCATGATTCATAATTCAATTCATGATTCATGATTCGATTCATGATTCTTGATTCAGGATTCATGATTCAATTCATGATTTATGATTCATGATTCATGATACAATTCATGATTCATTATTCATGATTCATGATTCAATTCATGATTCATGATTCAATTTATGATTCAATGCATGATTCATGATTCATGATTCGATTCATGTTTCATGATTCATGATTCAATTCATGATCCATGATTCATTTCATGATTCATGATTCATGATTCATGATTCAATTTATGTTTCATGATTCATTAATCATTTCATGATTCATGATTCATAATTCAATTCATGATTCATGATTCAATTCATGATTCATGATTCATGATTCATGATACAATTCATGATTCATTATTCATTATTCATGATTCAATTCATGATTCATAATTCATGATTCATGATTCGATTCAAGATTCATGATTCATGATTCATGATTCAATTCATGATTCATGATTCATGATTCAATTCATGATTCATGATTCATAATACAATTCATGATTCATTATTCATTATTCATGATTCAATTCATGATTCATAATTCATGATTCATGATTCGATTCAAGATTCATGATTCATGATTCATGATTCAATTCATGATTCATGATTCATGATTTAATTCATGATTCATGATTCGATTCATGATTCATGATTAAATTCATGATTCAATTCATGGTTAATTATTCATGATTCAATTTATGATTCATGATTCATGATTCATGATTTAATTCATGATTCATGATTTATGATTCAATTCATGATTCAATTCATGATTCATGATTCATGATTCATGATTCAATTCATGATTCATGATTCAATTCATTAATCGATTCATGATTCAATTCATGATTCAATTCAAGATTCAATTCATGATTTATGGTTCATGATTCATGATTCATGATTCAATTCATGATTCATAATTCATGATTCATAATTCATGATTCATGAAATAATTCATTATTCATAATTCATGATTCATGATTCAATTCATAATTCATGATTCATGATTCATGATTCAATTCATGATTCATGATTCATTATTCGATTCATGATTCATGATTCATTTCATGATTCATGATTCATGATTCATGATTCATTATTCAATTCCTGATTCATGATTCAATTCATGATTCATAATTCATGATTCATGATTTAATTCATGATTCTTGATTCAAGATTCATGATTCATGATTCAATTCATGATTCATGATTCAATTTATGATTCATGATTTGATTTATGATTTATGATTCATGATTCATGATTCATGTCATGATTCATGATTCATGATTCATGATTCAATTCATGATTCATTAATTATGATTCAATTCATGATTCATGATTCATGATTCATGATTCATGATTCGATTCATGATTCATGATTCATGATTCAATTCATGATTCATGATTCAATTCATGATTCATGATTCAATTCATGATTCGAATCCTGATTCAATTTATGATTCATGATTTGAATTATGATTCATGATTCATGATTCATGATTCAAATCATGATTCATAATTCATGATTCATGAATCAATTCATGATTCATAATTCATGATTCATGATTCGATTCATGATTCATGATTCATAATTCATGATTCATTATTCAATTCATGATTCATGATTCAATTCATGATTCGATTCATGATTCAATTCATGATTCGATTCATGATTCATGATTCGATTCATGATTCATGATTCAATTCATGATTCATGATTCAATTCATGATTCGAATCCTGATTCAAATCATCATTCATGATTCGATTTATGATTCATGATTCAATTCATGATTCATGATTCATGATTCAATTCATGATTCATGATTCCTGATTCATGATTCAATTCATGTTTCCTGATTCATGATTCATTTCATGATTCATGATTCATAATTCAATTCATGATTCATGATTCGATTCATGATTCTTGATTCAGGATTCATGATTCAATTCATGATTTATGATTCATGATTCATGATACAATTCATGATTCATTATTCATGATTCATAATTCAATTCATGATTCATGATACAATTCATGATTCATTATTCATGATTCATGATTCGATTCATGATTCATGATTCATGATTCAATTCATGATCCATGATTCATTTCATGATTCATGATTCATGATTCATGATTCAATTTATGTTTCATGATTCATTAATCATTTCATGATTCATGATTCATAATTCAATTCATGATTCATGATTCGATTCATGATTCTTGATTCATGATTCATGATTCAATTCATGATTCATGATTCATGATTCATGATACAATTCATGATTCATTATTCATTATTCATGATTCAATTCATGATTCATAATTCATGATTCATGATTCGATTCAAAATTCATGATTCATGATTCATGATTCAATTCATGATTCATGATTCATGATTCAATTCATGATTCATGATTCATGATTCATGATACAATTCATGATTCATTATTCATTATTCATGATTCAATTCATGATTCATAATTCATGATTCATGATTCGATTCAAGATTCATGATTCATGATTCAATTCATGATTCATGATTCATGATTCAATTCATGATTCATGATTCGATTCATGATCCATGATTAAATTCATGATTCAATTCATGGTTCATTATTCATGATTCAATTTATGATTCATGATTCATGATTCATGATTTAATTCATGATTCATGATTTATGATTCAATTCATGATTCAATTCATGATTCATTATTCATGATTCATGATTCAATTCATGATTCATGATTCAATTCATGATTCATGATTCAATTCATTAATCGATTCATGATTCAATTCATGATTCAATTCATGATTTATGGTTCATGATTCATGATTCATGATTCAATTCATGATTCATAATTCATGATTCATAATTCATGATTCATGAAATAATTCATTATTCATAATTCATGATTCATGATTCAATTCATAATTCATGATTCATGATTCATGATTCATGATTCAATTCATGATTCATGATTCATGATTCATGATTCAATTCATGATTCATAATTCATGATTCATGATTCAATTCATGATTCATGATTCATGATTCATGATTCAATTCATGATTCATGATTCATGATTCATTATTCAATTCCTGATTCATGATTCAATTCATGATTCATAATTCATGATTCATGATTCAATTCATAATTCTTGATTCATGATTCATGATTCAATTCATGATTCATGATTCATGGTTCATGATTCAATTCATAATTCATGATTCAATTCATTAATCGAGTCATGATTCAATTCATGATTCAATTCAAGATTCAATTCATGATTTATGGTTCATGATTCATGATTCATGATTCAATTCATGATTCATAATTCATGATTCATAATTCATGATTCATGAAATAATTCATTATTCATAATTCATGATTCATGATTCAATTCATAATTCATGATTCATGATTCATGATTCATGATTCAATTCATGATTCATGATTCATTATTCGATTCATGATTCATGATTCATTTCATGATTCATGATTCATGATTCAATTCATGATTCATAATTCATGATTCATGATTCAATTCATGATTCATGATTCATGATTCATGATTCATTATTCAATTCCTGATTCATGATTTAATTCATGATTCATAATTCATGATTCATGATTTAATTCATGATTCTTGATTCAAGATTCATGATTCATGATTCAATTCATGATTCTTGATTCAAGATTCATGATTCATGATTCAATTCATGATTCATGATTCAATTTATGATTCATGATTTGATTTATGATTCATGATTCATGATTCATTTCATGATTCATGATTCATGATTCATGATTCAATTCATGATTCATTAATTATGATTCAATTCATGATTCATGATTCATGATTCATGATTCGATTCAAGATTCATGATTCATGATTCATGATTCAATTCATGATTCAATTCATGATTCATGATTCAATTCATGATTCATGATTCAATTCATGATTCGAATCCTGATTCAATTTATGATTCATGATTTGAATTATGATTCATGATTCATGATTCATGATTCAAATCATGATTCATAATTCATGAATTATGAATCAATTCATGATTCATAATTCATGATTCATGATTCGATTCATGATTCATGATTCATAATTCATGATTCATGATTCAATTCATGATTCATGATTCAATTCATGATTCGATTCATGATTCAATTCATGATTCGATTCATGATTCATGATTCAAATCATGATTCATGATTCGATTTATGATTCATGATTCAATTCATGAGTCATGATTCATGATTCAATTCATGATTCATGATTCCTGATTCATGATTCAATTCATGTTTCCTGATTCATGATTCATTTCATGATTCATGATTCATAATTCAATTCATGATTCATGATTCGATTCATGATTCTTGATTCAGGATTCATGATTCAATTCATGATTTATGATTCATGATTCATGATACAATTCATAATTCATTATTCATGATTCATGATTCAATTCATGATTCATGATTCAATTTATGATTCAATGCATGATTCATGATTCATGATTCGATTCATGTTTCATGATTCATGATTCAATTCATGATCCATGATTCATTTCATGATTCATGATTCATGATTCATGATTCAATTTATGTTTCATGATTCATTAATCATTTCATGATTCATGATTCATAATTCAATTCATGATTCATGATTCAATTCATGATTCATGATTCATGATACAATTCATGATTCATTATTCATTATTCATGATTCAATTCATGATTCATAATTCATGATTCATGATTCGATTCAAGATTCATGATTCATGATTCATGATTCAATTCATGATTCATGATTCATGATTCAATTCATGATTCATGATTCATAATACAATTCATGATTCATTATTCATTATTCATGATTCAATTCATGATTCATAATTCATGATTCATGATTCGATTCAAGATTCATGATTCATGATTCATGATTCAATTCATGATTCATGATTCATGATTCAATTCATGATTCATGATTCGATTCATGATCCATGATTAAATTCATGATTCAATTCATGGTTCATTATTCATGATTCAATTTATGATTCATGATTCATGATTCATGATTTAATTCATGATTCATGATTTATGATTCAATTCATGATTCAATTCATGATTCATTATTCATGATTCATGATTCAATTCATGATTCATGATTCATGATTCATGATTCAATTCATGATTCATGATTCAATTCATTAATCGATTCATGATTCAATTCATGATTCAATTCATGATTTATGGTTCATGATTCATGATTCATGATTTAATTCATGATTCATAATTCATGATTCATAATTCATGATTCATGAAATAATTCATTATTCATAATTCATGATTCATGATTCAATTCATAATTCATGATTCATGATTCATGATTCAATTCATGATTCATGATTCATGATTCATGATTCAATTCATGATTCATAATTCATGATTCATGATTCAATTCATGATTCATGATTCATGATTCAATTCATGATTCATGATTCATGATTCATTATTCAATTCCTGATTCATGATTCAATTCATGATTCATAATTCATGATTCATGATTCAATTCATGATTCTTGATTCAAGATTCATGATTCATGATTCAATTCATGATTCTTGATTCAAGATTCATGATTCATGATTCAATTCATGATTCATGATTCAATTTATGATTCATGATTTGATTTATGATTCATGATTCATGATTCATGTCATGATTCATGATTCAATTCATGATTCATTAATTATGATTCAATTCATGATTCATGATTCATGATTCATGATTCGATTCATGATTCATGATTCATGATTCATGATTCATGATTCATGAATCGATTAATGATTCATGATTCATGATTCATGATTCGATTTATGTTTCATGATTCAATTCATGATTCATGATTCATAATTCATGATTCATGATTCAATTCATGATTCATGATTCATGATTCAAGATTCAATTCATGATTCATGATTCATGATTCATTATTCAATTCCTGATTCATAATTCATGATTTATGATTCAATTCATGATTTTTGATTCAAGATTCATAATTCATGATTCAATTCATGATTCATGATTCAATTTATGATTCATGATTTGATTTATGATTCATGATTCATGATTCATGATTCAATTCATGATTCATTAATTATGATTCAATTCATGATTCATGATTCATGATTCATGATTCATGATTCGATTCATGATTCATGATTCATGATTCATGATTCATGATTCATGATTCGATTAATGATTCATGATTCATGATTCATGATTCAATTCATGATTCATGATTCAATTCATGATTCATGATTTGATTCATGATTTTTGATTCATGATTCATGATTCGATTCATGATTCGATTCATGATTCATGATTCATGATTCAATTCATGATTTATGATTCATGATTCAATTCATGATTCATGATTCAATTCATGATTCGAATCCTGATTCAATTCATGATTCATGATTCGATTTATGATTCATGATTCAATTCATGATTCATGAATCATGATTCAATTCATGATTCATGATTCATGATTCATGATTCAATTCATGATTCATGATTCATGATTCAATTCATGATTCATGATTCATAATTCAATTCATGATTCATGATTCGATTCATGATTCTTGATTCATGATTCATGATTCAATTCATGATTCATGATACAATTCATGATTCATGATTCATGATTCGATTCATGATTCATTTCATGATTCATAATTCATGATTCATGATTCGATTCATGATTCATGATTCATGATTCATGATTCAATTCATGATTCATGATTCATGATTCAATTCATGATTCATAATTCATGATTTAATTCATGATTCATGATTCGATTCATAATTCATGATTCATGATTCATGATTCAATTCATGATTCATGATTCATTATTCGATTCATGATTCATGATTCAATTCATGATTCATGACTCAATTCATGATTAATGATTTATGATTCATGATTCATGATTCAAATAATGATTCATGATTCATGATTCCTGATTCATGATTCAATTCATGATTCATGATTCATGATTAAATTTATGATTCATGATTCGAATCATGATTCTTGATTCATGATTCATGATTCGATTCATGATTCAATTCATGATTCATGATTCATGATTTAATTCATTATTCATGATTCGAATCATGATTCATGATTAAATTCATGATTCAATTCATGGTTCATTATTCATGATTCATGATTTAATTCATGATTCATTATTCATGATTCATGATTTAATTCATGATTCATGATTCAATTCATGATTCAATTCATGATTCAATTCATGATTCATGGTTCATGATTCATGATTCATGATTCAATTCATGATTCATAATTCATGATTCATGATTCGATTCATGATTCATGATTCATGATTCAATTCATGATTCATAATTCATGATTCATGAAATAATTCATGATTCATAATTCATGATTCATGATTCAATTCATAACTCATGATTCATGATTCATGATTCAATTCATGATTCATGATTCAATTCCTGATTCATGATTCAATTCATGATTCATGATTCAATTCATTAATCTTGATTCAAGATTCATGATTCATGATTCAATTCATGATTCATGATTCAATTCATGATTCATGATTCAATTTATGATTCATGATTTGATTTATGATTCATGATTCATGATTCATGTCATGATTCATGATTCATGATTCATGATTCATGATTCGATTAATGATTCATGATTCATGATTTATGATTCAATTCATGATTCATGATTCAATTCATGATTCATGATTCGATTCATGATTTTTGATTCATGATTCATGATTTGATTCATGATTCGATTCATGATTCATGATTCATGATTCAATTCATTATTTATGATTCATGATTCATGATTCAATTCATGATTCATGATTTATGATTTATGATTCAATTCATGATTCAATTCATGATTCATGATTCATAAATCATGATTCAATTCATGATTCAATTTATGATTCATGATTCAATTCATGATTCATAATTCATGATTCATGATTCAATTCATGATTCATTATTTTAATTCATGATTCATGATTCAATTTATGATTCGATTCATGATTCAATTCATGATTCGATTCATGATTCATGATTCAATTCATGATTCATAATTCATGATTCAATTCATGATCCATGATTCAATTCATGCTTCATGATCCATGATTCAATTCATGCTTCATGATTCATGATTCAATTCATGATTCGATTCATGATTCATGATTCATGATTCGATTAATGATTCATGATTCGTGATTCAAATCATGATCCATGATTCAATTCATGCTTCATGATCCATGATTCAATTCATGCTTCATGATTCAATTCATGATTCATGATTCAAGATTCATGATTCATGATTCGATTCATGATTTTTGATTCATGATTCATGATTCGATTCATGATTCATGATTCATGATTCAATTCATGATTCATGATTCATGATTCATGATTCAATTTATGATTCATGATTCATGATTCATGATTTAATTCATGATTCAATTCATGATTCATGATTCAATTCATGATTCATGATTCATGATTCATGATTCATGATTCATTAATCATGATTTAATTCATGATTCAATTCATGATTCATGATTCAATTCATGATTCAATTCATGATTCAATTTATGATTCATGATTCAATTCATGATTCATGATTCAATTCATGATTCATGATTCAATTCATGATTCGATTCATGATTTAATTCATGATTCATGATTTATGATTCATGATTCAATTCATGATTCATGATTAAATTCATTAATTGATTCATGATTCAATTCATGATTCAATTCATGATTCCTGGTTCATGATTCATGATTCATGATTCAATTCATGATTCATAATTCATGATTCATGATTCGATTCATGATTCATGATTCATGATTCAATTCATGATTCATAATTCATGATTCATGAAATAATTCATGATTCATAATTCATGATTCATAATTCATGATTCATGATTCAATTCATAATTCATGATTCATGATTCATGATTCAATTGATGATTCATGATTCAATTCATGATTCATGATTCAAATCATGATTCATTATTCAATTCATGATTCATGATTCATGATTCAATTCCTGATTCATGATTCAATTCATGATTCATAATTCATGATTCATGATTCAATTCATTAATCTTGATTCAAGATTCATGATTCATGATTCAATTCATGATTCATGATTCAATTCATGATTCATGATTCAATTTATGATTCATGATTTTTTGGTTTATGATTCATGATTCATGATTCATGTTATGATTCATGATTCATGATTCAATTCATTATTTATGATTCATGATTCAATTCATGATTCATGATTCATGATTCGATTCATGATTCATGATTCATGATTCATGATTCGATTTATGATTCATGATTCATGATTCATGATTCAATTCATGATTCATGATTCAATTTATGATTCATGATTCGATTCATGATTTTTGATTCATGATTCATGATTCAATTCATGATTTATGATTCATGATTCATGATTCAATTCATGATTCATGATTTATGATTCAATTCATGATTCATGATTCATGATTCAATTCATGATTCAATTCATGATTCATGATTCAATTTATGATTCATGATTCATGATTCATGATTCAATTCATGATTCAATTTATGATTCATGATTCATGATTCATGATTCAATTCATGATTCAATTTATGATTCATGATACAATTCATGATTCATAATTCATGATTCATGATTCAATTCATGATTCATAATTCATGATTCATGATTCAATTCATGATTCATGATTCATGATTCAATTTATGATTCATGATTCATGATTCAATTCATGATTCAATTTATGATTCATGATTCATGATTCATGATTCAATTCATGATTCAATTTATGATTCATGATTCAATTCATGATTCATAATTCATGATTCATGATTCAATTCATGATTCATTATTCAATTCATGATTTATGATTCAATTTATGATTCGATTCATGATTCATGAATCATGATTCAATTCATGATTCGATTCATGATTCATGATTCATGATTCAATTCATGATTCGATTCATGATTCATGATTCATGATTCGATTCATGATTCATGATTCATGATTCAAATCATGATTCATGATTCAAATTATGCTTCATGATCCATGATTCAATTCATGCTTCATGATTCAATTCATGATTCATGATTCAAGATTCATGATTCATGATTCGATTCATGATTCAAGATTCATGATTCATGATTCGATTCATGATTTTTGATTCATGATTCATGATTCGATTCATGATTCATGATTCATGATTAAATTCATGATTCATGATTCATGATTCATGATTCAATTTATGAATCATGATTCATGATTCATGATTTAATTCATGATTCAATTCATGATTCATGATTCAATTCATGATTCATGATTCATGATTCATGATTCATGATTCAATTTATGTTTCATGATTCATTAATCATGATTTAATTCATGATTCAATTCATGATTCATGATTCAATTCATGATTCAATTCATGATTCATGATTCAATTTATGATTCATGATTCAATTCATGATTCATGATTCAATTCATGATTCATGATTCGATTCATGATTCATGATTCATGATTCAATTCATGATTCAATTAATAATTCATGATTCATGATTCATGATTCAATTCTTGATTCATAATTCATGATTCATGAATCAATTCATGATTAATAATTCATGATTCATGATTTGATTCATGAATTATGATTCATGATTCAATTCATGATTCATGATTCATGATTTATGATTCAATTCATGATTCATGATTCAATTCATGATTCATAATTAATGATTCTTGATTCAATTCATGATTCATGATTCAATTCATGATTCAATTCATGATTTATGATTCATGATTCAATTCATGATTCGATTCATGATTCATGATTCATGATTCAATTCATGATTCATGATTCATGATTCATGATTCAATTCATGATTCATGATTCAATTTATGATTCATGATTCAATTCATGATTCATGATTTATGATTCAATTCATGATTTATGATTCAATTCATGATTCATGATTCAATTCATGATTCATGATTCATGATTCATTATTCATGATTCATAATTCAATTCATGATTCATGATTCAATTTATGATTCAATGCATGATTCATGATTCATGATTCGATTCATGATTCAATTCATGATTCATTATTCAATTTATGATTCATGATTCAATTCATGATTCATGATTCAATTCATGATTCATTATTCAATTCATGATTCAATTCATGATTCGATTCATGATTCATGATTCAATTCATGATTCAATTCATGATTCCTGGTTCATGATTCATGATTCATGATTCAATTCATGATTCATAATTCATGATTCATGATTCGATTCATGATTCATGATTCATGATTCAATTCATGATTCATAATTCATGATTCATGAAATAATTCATGATTCATAATTCTTGATTCATAATTCATGATTCATGATTCAATTCATAATTCATGATTCATGATTCATGATTCAATTGATGATTCATGATTCATTATTCAATTCATGATTCATGATTCAATTCATGATTCATGATTCAATTCATGATTCATGATTCAATTCCTGATTCATGATTCAATTCATGATTCATAATTCATGATTCATGATTCAATTCATTAATCTTCATTCAAGATTCATGATTCATGATTCAATTCATGATTCATGATTCAATTCATGATTCATGATTCAATTTATGATTCATGATTTGATTTATGATTCATGATTTATGATTCATGTCATGATTCATGATTCATGATTCAATTCATTATTTATGATTTGATTTATGATTCATGATTCATGTCATGATTCATGATTCATGATTCAATTCATTATTTATGATTCATGATTCAATTCATGATTCATGATTCATGATTCGATTCATGATTCATGATTCATGATTCATGATTCATGATTCGATTTATGATTCATGATTCATGATTCATGATTCAATTCATGATTCATGATTCAATTCATGATTCATGATTCGATTCATGATTTTTGATTCATGATTCATGATTCGATTCATGATTCGATTCATGATTCATGATTCATGATTCATGATTCATGATTCGATTTATGATTCATGATTCATGATTCATGATTCAATTCATGATTCATGATTCAATTCATGATTCATGATTCGATTCATGATTTTTGATTCATGATTCATGATTCGATTCATGATTCGATTCATGAATCATGATTCATGATTCAATTCATGATTCATGATTTATGATTTATGATTCAATTCATGATTCATGATTCATGATTCAATTCATGATTCAATTCATGATTCATGATTCATGATTCATGATTCAATTCATGATTCAATTTATGATTCATGATTCATGATTCATGATTCAATTCATGATTCAATTTATGATTCATGATTTAATTCATGATTCATAATTCATGATTCATGATTCAATTCATGATTCATAATTCATGATTCATGATTCATGATTCAATTCATGATTCAATTCATGATTCATGATTCATGATTCAATTTATGATTCATGATTCATGATTCATGATTCAATTCATGATTCATGATTCAATTCATGATTCAATTTATGATTCATGATTCAATTCATGATTCATAATTCATGATTCAATTCATGATTCATTATTCAATTCATGATTTATGATTCAATTTATGATTCGATTCATGATTCATGAATCATGATTCAATTCATGATTCATGATTCATGATTCAATTCATGATTCATGATTCATGATTCAATTCATGATTCGATTCATGATTCATGATTTATGATTCAATTCATGATTCATGATTCAAGATTCATGATTCATGACTCGATTCATGATTCAAGATTCATGATTCATGATTCGATTCATGATTTTTGATTCATGATTCATGATTCGATTCATGATTCATGATTCATGATTAAATTCATGATTCATGATTCATGATTCAATTTATGAATCATGATTCATGATTAATGATTTAATTCATGATTCAATTCATAATTCATGATTCAATTCATGATTCATGATTCATGATTCATGATTCATGATTCAATTTATGTTTCATGATTCAATTTATGATTCATGATTCAATTCATGATTCATGATTCAATTCATGATTCATGATTCGATTCATGATTCATGATTCATGATTCATGATTCAATTTATGTTTCATGATTCATTAATCATGATTTAATTCATGATTCGATTCATGATTCATGATTCAATTCATGATTCAATTCATGATTCATGATTCAATTTATGATTCATGATTCAATTCATGATTCATGATTCAATTCATGATTCATGATTCGATTCATGATTTATGATTCAATTCATGATTCAATTAATAATTCATGATTCATGATTCATGATTCAATTCTTGATTCATAATTCATGATTCATGAATCAATTCATGATTAATAATTCATGATTCATGATTTGATTCATGAATTATGATTCATGATTCAATTCATGATTCATGATTCATGATTTATGATTCAATTCATGATTCATGATTCAATTCATGATTCATAATTAATGATTCTTGATTCAATTCATGATTCATGATTCAATTCATGATTCAATTCATGATTTATGATTCATGATACAATTCATGATTCGATTCATGATTCATGATTCATGATTCAATTCATGATTCATGATTCATGATTCATGATTCAATTCATGATTCATGATTCAATATATGATTCATGATTCATGATTCAATTCATGATTCATGATTTATGATTCAATTCATGATTCATGATTCATGATTCAATTCATGATTCATTATTCATGATTCATGATTCAATTCATGATTCATGATTCATGATTCATTATTCATGATTCATAATTCAATTCATGATTCATGATTCAATTTATGATTCAATGCATGATTCATGATTCATCTCATGATCCATGATTCATTTCATGATTCATGATTCATGATTCATGATTCAATTCATGATTCAATTCATGATTCATTATTCAATTTATGATTCATGATTCAATTCATGATTCATGATTCAATTCATGATTCATTATTCAATTCATGATTCAATTCATGATTCGATTCATGATTCATGATTCAATTCATGATTCAATTCATGATTCCTGGTTCATGATTCATGATTCATGATTCAATTCATGATTCATAATTCATGATTCATGATTCGATTCATGATTCATGATTCATGATTCAATTCATGATTCATAATTCATGATTCATGAAATAATTCATGATTCATAATTCATGATTCATAATTCATGATTCATGATTCAATTCATAATTCATGATTCATGATTCATGATTCAATTGATGATTCATGATTCATTATTCAATTCATGATTCATGATTCAATTCATGATTCATGATTCATGATTCAATTCCTGATTCATGATTCAATTCATGATTCATAATTCATGATTCATGAAATAATTCATGATTCATAATTCATGATTCATAATTCATGATTCATGATTCAATTCATAATTCATGATTCATGATTCATGATTCAATTGATGATTCATGATTCATTATTCAATTCATGATTCATGATTCAATTCATAATTCATAATTCATGATTCAATTCATTAATCTTCATTCAAGATTCATGATTCATGATTCAATTCATGATTCATGATTCAATTCATGATTCATGATTCAAATTATGATTCATGATTTGATTTATGATTCATGATTCATGATTCATGTCATGATTCATGATTCATGATTCAATTCATTATTTATGATTCATGATTCAATTCATGATTCATGATTCATGATTCGATTCATGATTCATGATTCATGATTAATGATTCATGATTCGATTTATGATTCATGATTCATGATTCAATTCATGATTCATGATTTATGATTTATGATTCAATTTATGATTCATGATTCATGATTCAATTCATGATTCAATTCATGATTCATGATTCATGATTCAATTCATGATTCAATTCATGATTCATGATTCATGATTCAATTTATGATTCATGATTCATGATTCATGATTCAATTCATGATTCAATATATGATTCATGATTCATGATTCATGATTCAATTCATGATTCAATTTATGATTCATGATTCAATTCATGATTCATAATTCATGATTCATGATTCAATTCATGATTCAATTCATGATTCATTATTCAATTCATGATTTATGATTCAATTTATGATTCGATTCATGATTCATGAATCATGATTCAATTCATGATTCATGATTCATGATTCAATTCATGATTCATGATTCATGATTCAATTCATGATTCGATTCATGATTCATGATTCATGATTCGATTCATGATTCATGTTTCATGATTCAAATCATGATCCATGATTCAAATTATGCTTCATGATCCATGATTCAATTCATGCTTCATGATTCAATTCATGATTCATGATTCAAGATTCATGATTCATGACTCGATTCATGATTCAAGATTCATGATTCATGATTCGATTCATGATTTTTGATTCTTGATTCATGATTCGATTCATGATTCATGATTCATGATTAAATTCATGATTCATGATTCAATTTATGAATCATGATTCATGATTCATGATTTAATTCATGATTCAATTCATGATTCATGATTCAATTCATGATTCATGATTCATGATTCATGATTCATGATTCAATTTATGTTTCATGATTCAATTTATGATTCATGATTCAATTCATGATTCATGATTCAATTCATGATTCATGATTCGATTCATGATTCATGATTCATGATTCGATTCATGATTCATGATTCATGATTCAATTCATGATTCAATTAATAATTCATGATTCATGATTCATGATTCAATTCTTGATTCATAATTCATGATTCATGAATCAATTCATGATTAATAATTCATGATTCATGATTTGATTCATGAATTATGATTCATGATTCAATTCATGATTCATGATTCATGATTTATGATTCAATTCATGATTCATGATTCAATTCATGATTCATAATTAATGATTCTTGATTCAATTCATGATTCATGATTCAATTCATGATTCAATTCATGATTTATGATTCATGATTCAATTCATGATTCGATTCATGATTCATGATTCATGATTCAATTCATGATTCATGATTCATGATTCAATTCATGATTCATGATTCAATTTATGATTCATGATTCATGATTCAATTCATGATTCATGATTTATGATTCAATTCATGATTCATGATTCATGATTCAATTCATGATTCATTATTCATGATTCATGATTCAATTCATGATTCATGATTCATGATTCATTATTCATGATTCATGATTCAATTCATGATTCATGATTCAATTTATGATTCAATGCATGATTCATGATTCATGATTCGATTCATGATTCATGATTCATCTCATGATCCATGATTCATTTCATGATTCATGATTCATGATTCATGATTCAATTCATGATTCAATTCATGATTCATTATTCAATTTATGATTCATGATTCAATTCATGATTCATGATTCAATTCATGATTCATTATTCAATTCATGATTCAATTCATGATTCAATTCATGATTCATGATTCGATTCATGATTCATGATTCAATTCATGATTCATGATTCAATTCATGATTCATGATTCATGATTCAATTCATGGATTCAATTCATGATTCATGATTCATGATTCAATTTATGATTCATGATTCATGATTCATGATTCAATTCATTAATCGATTCATGATTCAATTCATGATTCAATTCATGATTCAATTTATGATTCATGGTTCATGATTCATGATTCATGATTCAATTCATGATTCATAATTCATGATTCATGATTCGATTCATGATTCATGATTCAATTCATGATTCATAATTCATGATTCATGAAATAATTCATGATTCATAATTCATGATTCATGATTCAATTCATAATTCATGATTCATGATTCATGATTCAATTCATGATTCATTATTCGATTCATGATTCATGATTCAATTCATGATTCATAATTCAATTCATGATTCATAATTCATGATTCATGATTCAATTCATGATTCATTATTCGATTCATAATTAATGATTCATGATTCATGATTCAATTCATGATTCATGATTCATGATTCGATTCATGATTCATGATTCAGTTCATGATTCATAATTCAATTCATGATTCATAATTCATGATTCATGATTCAATTCATGATTCATGATTCATGATTCAATTCATGATTCATGATTCATGATTCATGGTTCAATTCATGATTCATGATTCAATTTATGATTCATGATTCATGATTCAATTCATGATTCATGATTTATGATTCAATTCATGATTCAATTCATGATTCATGATTCATGATTCAATTCATGATTCATTATTCATGATTCATGATTCAATTCATGATTCATGATTCATGATTCATTATTCATGATTCATGATTCAATTCATGATTCATGATTCAATTTATGATTCAATGCATGATTCATGATTCATGATTCGATTCATGATTCATGATTCATGATTCAATTTATGATCCATGATTCATTTCATGATTCATGATTCATGATTCATGATTCAATTTATGATCCATGATTCATTTCATGATTCATGATTCATGATTCATGATTCATTATTCAATTTATGATTCATGATTCAATTCATAATTCATGATTCAATTCCTTAATCATGATTCAATTCATGATTCGATTCATGATTCAATTCATGATTCGATTCATGATTCATGATTCGATTCATGATTCATGATTCAATTCATGATTCATGATTCAATTCATGATTCGAATCCTGATTCAAATCATGAATTATGATTTGATTTATGATTCATGATTCAATTCATGATTCATGATTCAGGATTCAAATCATGATTCATGATTCCTGATTCATGATTAAATTCATGTTTCCTGATTCATGATTCATTTCATGATTCATGATTCATGATTCAATTCATGATTCAATTCATGATTCATAATTCATGATTCATGATACGATTCAAGATTCATGATTCATGATTCATGATTCAATTCATGATTCATGATTCATGATTCAATTCATGATTTATAATTCATGATTTAATTTATGATTCATGATTCGATTCATGATTCATGATCCATGATTCAATTCATGATTCATGATTCAATTCATGATTCATGATTTATGATTCATGATTCATGATTCAATTAATGATTCATGATTCCTGATTCATGATTCAATTCATGATTCATGATTCATGATTCAATTTATGATTCATGATTCGATTCATGATTCTTGATTCATGATTCATGATTCGAATTATGATTCAATTCAAGATTCATGATTCATGATTTAATTCAAGATTCATGATTCGATTCATGATTCATGATTAAATTGATTATTCAATTCATGGTTCATTATTCATGATTCAATTTATGATTCATGATTCATGATTCATGATTTAATTCATGATTCATGATTTATGATTCAATTCATGATTCAATTCATGATTCATTATTCATGATTCATGATTCAATTCATGATTCATGATTCATGATTCAATTCATGATTCATGATTCAATTCATTAATTGATTCATGATTCAATTCATGATTCAATTCATGATTCAATTCATGATTTATGGTTCATGATTCATGAAATAATTCATTATTCATAATTCATGATTCATGATTCAATTCATGATTCATGATTCATGATTCATGATTCATGATTCAATTCATGATTCATGATTCATTATTCGATTCATGATTCATGATTCAATTCATGATTCATGATTCAATTCATGATTCATAATTCATGATTCATGATTCAATTCATGATTCATTATTCTTGATTCATGATTCAATTCATGATTCATGATTCATGAATTATTATTCAATTCCTGATTCATGATTCAATTCATAATTCATAATTCATGATTCATGATTCAATTCATGATTCTTGATTCAAGATTCATGATTCATGATTCAATTCATGATTTTTGATTCAAGATTCATGATTCATGATTCAATTCATGATTCATGATTCAATTTATGATTCATGATTTGATTTATGATTCATGATTCATGATTCATGTCATGATTCATGATTCATGATTCATGATTCAATTCATGATTCATTAATTATGATTCAATTCATGATTCATAATTCATGATTCATGATTCATGATTCGATTCATGATTCATGATTCATGATTCATGATTCGATTAATGATTCATGATTCATGATTCATGATTGAATTCATGATTCATGATTGAATTCATGATTCATGATTCGATTCATGATTCGATTTATGATTCATGATTAATGATTCATGATTCATGATTCAATTCATGATTCATGATTTATGATTCATGATTCAATTCATGATTCATGATTCATGATTCAATTCATGATTCAATTCATGATTCATGATTCATGATTCAATTTATGATTCATGATTCATGATTCATGATTCAATTCATTAATCGATTCATGATTCAATTCATGATTCAATTCATGATTTATGGTTCATGATTCATGATTCATGATTCAATTCATGATTCATAATTCATGATTCATGATTCGATTCATGATTCATGATTCATGATTCATGATTCAATTCATGATTCATAATTCATGATTCATGAAATAATTCATGATTCATAATTCATGATTCATGATTCAATTCATAATTCATGATTCATGATTCATGATTCAATTCATGATTCATGATTCCTTATTCGATTCATGATTCATGTATCAATTCATGATTCATAATTCATGATTCATGATTCAATTCATGATTCATGATTCATGATTCTATTCCTGATTCATGATTCAATTCATGATTCATAATTCATGATTCATGATTCAATTCATGATTCTTGATTCAAGATTCATAATTCATGATTCAATTCATGATTCTTGATTCAAGATTCATGATTCATGATTCAATTCATGATTCATGATTCAATTCATGATTCATGATTCAATTTATGATTCATGATTTGATTTATGATTCATGATTCATGTCATGATTCATGATTCATGATTCATGATTCATGATTCAATTCATGATTCATGATTAAATTCATGATTCATTAATTATGATTCAATTCATGATTCATGATTCATGATTCATGATTCGATTCATGATTCATGATTCATGATTCAATTCATGATTCAATTCATGATTCATGATTCATGATTTAATTTATGATTCATGATTCATGATTCAATTCATGATTCAATTCATGATTCATAATTCATGATTCAATTCATGATTCAATTTATGATTCATGATACAATTCATGATTCATAATTCATGATTCATGATTCAATTCATGATTCAATTCATGATTCAATTCATAATTCATGATTCATGATTCATGATTCAAATCATGATTCATAATTCATGATTCATGAATCAATTCATGATTAATAATTCATGATTCATGATTCGATTCATGAATTATGACTCATGATTCAATTCATGATTCATGATTCATGATTTATGATTCAATTCATGATTCATGATTCAATTCATGATTCATAATTAATGATTCATGATTCAATTCATGATTCATGATTCATGATTCAATTCATGATTCAATTCATGATTCATGATTCATGATTCAATTCATGATTCGATTCATGATTCATGATTCAATTCATGATTCATGATTCATGGTTCATGATTTAATTCATGATTCATGATTCATGATTCAATTTATGATTCATGATTCATGATTCAATTCATGATTCATGATTCAATTCATGATTCATGATTCAATTCATGATTCATTATTCATGATTCATGATTCAATTCATGATTCATGATTCATGATTCAATTCATGATTCATGATTCAATTCATTAATCGATTCATGTTTCAATTTATGATTCAATGCATGATTCATGATTCATGATTCAATTCATGATCCATAATTCATGTCATGATTCATGATTCAATTTATGTTTCATGATTCATTAATCATGATTTAATTTATGATTCAATTCATGATTCATGATTCAATTCATGATTCAATTCATGATTCATGATTCAATTTATGATTCATGATTCAATTCATGATTCATGATTCTATTTATGATTCATGATTCGATTTATGATTCATGATTCATGATTCAATTCATGATTCATGATTTATGATTCAATTCCTCATTCATGATTCAATTAATGATTCATAATTCATGATTCATGCTTCATGATTAAATTTATGTTTCATGATTCATTAAACATGATTTAATTCATGATTCAATTCATGATTCATGATTCAATTCATGATTCAATTCATGATTCATGATTCAATTCATGATTCATGATTCAATTCATGATTCGAATCCTGATTCAATTTATGATTCATGATTTGAATTATGATTCATGATTCATGATTTATGATTCAATTCATGATTCATGATTCAATTCATGATTCATAATTAATGATTCATGATTCAATTCATGATTCATGATTCAATTCATGTTTCATGATTCATGATTCATGATTCATGATTCGATTCATGATTCAATTCATGATTCATGATTCATGATTCAATTTATGATTCATGATTCATGATTCAATTCATGATTCAATTCATGATTCATAATTCATGATTCAATTCATGATTCAATTTATGATTCATGATTCAATTCATGATTCATAATTCATGATTCATGATTCAATTCATGATTCAATTCATGATTCAATTCATAATTCATGATTCATGATTCAAATCATGATTCATTATTCATGATTCATGAATCAATTCATGATTAATAATTCATGATTCATGATTCGATTCATGAATTATGACTCATGATTCAATTAATGATTCATGATTCATGATTTATGATTCAATTCATGATTCATGATTCAATTCATGATTCATAATTAATGATTCATGATTCAATTCATGATTCATGATTCATGATTCAATTCATGATTCAATTCATGATTCATGATTCATGATTCAATTCATGATTCGATTCATGATTCATGATTCATGATTCAATTCATGATTCATGATTCATGATTCATGATTCAATTCATGATTCATGATTCATGATTCAATTTATGATTCATGATTCAATTCATGATTCATGATTCAATTCATGATTCATGATTCAATTCATGATTCATTATTCATGATTCATGATTCAATTCATGATTCATGATTCATGATTCAATTCATGATTAATGATTCAATTCATGATTCAATTCATGATTCATGATTCAATTCATGATTCATGATTCAATTCATGATTCGAATCCTGATTCAATTTATGATTCATGATTTGAATTATGATTCATGATTCATGATTTATGATTCAATTCCTCATTCATGATTCAATTAATGATTCATAATTCATGATTCATGATTCATGATTAAATTTATGTTTCATGATTCATTAATCATGATTTAATTCATGATTCATGATTCAATTCATGATTTTTGATTCATGATTCATGATTCGATTCATGATTTGATTCATGATTCATGATTCATGATTCAATTCATGATTTATGATTCAATATTTCATGATTCAATTCATGATTCATGATTTATGATTCATGATTCAATCCATGATTCATGATTCATGATTCAATTCATGATTCAATTCATGATTCATAATTCATGATTCAATTCATGATTCAATTTATGATTCTTGATTTAATTCATGATTCATAATTCATGATTCATGATTCAATTCATGATTCAATTCATGATTCAATTCATAATTCATGATTCATGATTCATGATTCAAATCATGATTCATAATTCATGATTCATGAATCAATTCATGATTAATAATTCATGATTCATGATTCGATTCATGAATTATGACTCATGATTCAATTCATGATTCATGATTCATGATTTATGATTCAATTCATGATTCATGATTCAATTCATGATTCATAATTAATGATTCATGATTCAATTCATGATTCACGATTCAATTCATGATTCAATTCATGATTCATGATTCATGATTCAATTCATGATTCGATTCATGATTCATGATTCATGATTCAATTCATGATTCATGATTCATGATTCAATTCATGATTCATGATTCATGATTCAATTTATGATTCATGATTCATGATTCAATTCATGATTCATGATTCAATTCATGATTCAATTCATGATTCATAATTCAATTCATGATTCATTATTCATGATTCATGATTCAATTCATGATTCATGATTCATGATTCAATTCATGATTCATGATTCAATTCATTAATCGATTCATGTTTCAATTTATGATTCAATGCATGATTCATGATTCATGATTCAATTCATGATCCATGATTCATTTCATGATTCAATTTATGTTTCATGATTCATTAATCGTGATTTAATTTATGATTCAATTCATGATTCATGATTCAATTCATGATTCAATTCATGATTCATGATTCAATTTATGATTCATGATTCAATTCATGATTCATGATTCTATTTATGATTCATGATTCGATTTATGATTCATGATTCAATTCATGATTCATGATTTATGATTCAATTCCTCATTCATGATTCAATTAATGATTCATAATTCATGATTCATGATTCATGATTAAATTTATGTTTCATGATTCATTAATCATGATTTAATTCATGATTCAATTCATGATTCATGATTCAATTCATGATTCAATTCATGATTCATGATTCAATTCATGATTCATGATTCAATTCATGATTCAAATCCTGATTCAATTTATGATTCATGATTTGAATTATGATTCATGATTCATGATTTATGATTCAATTCATGATTCATGATTCAATTCATGATTCATAATTAATGATTCATGATTAAATTCATGATTCATGATTCATGATTCAATTCATGATTTAATTCATGATTCATGATTCATGATTTATGATTCAATTCATGATTCATGATTCAATTCATGATTCATAATTAATGATTCATGATTCAATTCATGATTCATGATTCAATTCATGATTCAATTCATGATTCATGATTCATAATTCAATTCATGATTCGATTCATGATTCATGATTCATGATTCAATTCATGATTCATGCTTCATGATTCATGATTCAATTCATGATTCATGATTCAATTTATGATTCATGATTCATGATTCAATTCATGATTCATGATTCAATTCATGATTCAATTAATGATTCATGATTCAATTCATGATTCAATTCATGATCCATGATTCATTTCATGATTCATGATTCAATTTATGTTTCATGATTCATTAATCATGATTTAATTTATGATTCAATTCATGATTCATGATTTAATTCATGATTCAATTCATGATTCATGATTCATGATTCAATTCATGATTCATGATTTATGATTCAATTCCTCATTCATGATTCAATTAATGATTCATAATTCATGATTCATGATTCATGATTAAATTTATGTTTCATGATTCATTAATCATGATTTAATTCATGATTCAATTCATGATTCATGATTCAATTCATGATTCAATTCATGATTCATGATTCAATTCATGATTCGAATCCTGATTCAATTTATGATTCATGATTTGAATTATGATTCATGATTCATGATTCATGTCATGATTTAATTCATAATTCATGATTCATGATTCAAATCATGATTCATAATTCATGAATCAATTCATGATTCATAATTCATGATTCATGATTCGATTCATGATTCATAATTCATGATTTATGATTTATGATTCAATTCATGATTCATGATTCAATTCATGATTCATGATTCGATTCATTATTCATGATTTATGATTGAATTCCTGATTCATGATTAAATTCATGATTCATAATTAATGATTCATGATTCAATTCATGATTCATGATTCATGATTCATGATTCAATTTATGATTCATGATTCATAATTCATGATTCAATTCATGATTCAATTTATGATTCATGATTCATGATTCATGATTCAATTCATGATTCAATTTATGATTCATGATTCTATTCATGATTCATAATTCATGATTCATGATTCAATTCATGATTCATTATTCAATTCATGATTCATGATTCATGATTCATGATTCAATTCATGATTCAATTTATGATTCATGATTCAATTCATGATTCATAATTCATGATTCATGATTCAATTCATGATTCATTATTCAATTCATGATTCATGATTCAATTTATGATTCGATTCATGATTCAATTCATGATTCAATTCATGTTTCATGATCCATGATTCAATTCATGCTTCATGATTCATGATTCAATTCATGATTCGATTCATGATTCATGATTCGATTCATGATTCATGATTTATGATTCAATTCATGATTCATGATTCAATTCATGATTCATAATTAATGATTCATGATTCAATTCATGATTCAATTCATGATTCAATTCATGATTCATGATTCAATTCATGATTCGATTCATGATTCATGATTCATGATTCAATTCATAATTCATGATTCATGATTCATGATTCAATTCATGATTCATGATTCATGATTCAATTTATGATTCATGATTCATGATTCAATTCATGATTCATGATTCAATTCATGATTCAATTCATGATTCATGATTCAATTCATGATTCATTATTCATGATTCATGATTCAATTCATGATTCATGATTCATGATTCAATTCATGATTCATGATTTATTTCATGATGCATGATTCAATTTATGTTTCATGATTCATTAATCATTATTTAATTTATGATTCAATTCATGATTCATGATTCAATTCATGATTCAATTCATGATTCATGATTCAATTTATGATTCATGATTCAATTCATGATTCATGATTCTATTTATGATTCATGATTCGATTCATGATTCATGATTCATGATTCAATTCATTAATCATGATTTATGATTCAATTCCTGATTCATGATTCAATTAATGATTCATAATTCATGATTCATGATTCATGATTAAATTTATGTTTCATGATTAAATTTATGTTTCATAATGAATTAATCATGATTTATTTCATGATTCAATTCATGATTCATGATTCAATTCATGATTCAATTCATGATTCATGATTTATGATTCAATTCCTGATTCATGATTCAATTAATGATTTATAATTCATGATTCATGATTCATGATTAATTTTATGTTTCATGATTCATTAATCATGATTTAATTCATGATTAAATTCATGATTCATGATTCAATTCATGATTCAATTCATAATTCATGATTCATGATTCATGATTCAAATCATGATTCATAATTCATGATTCATGAATCAATTCATGATTCATAATTCATTATTCATAATTCGATTCATGATTCATGATTCATAATTCATGATTCATGATTCACGATTCAATTCATGATTCATGATTCAATTCATGATTCATGATTCGATTCATGATTCATGATTTATGATTGAATTCCTGATTCATGATTAAATTCATGATTCATAATTAATGATTCATGATTCAATTCATGATTCAATTTATGATTCATGATTCATGATTCAATTCATGATTCAATTTATGATTCATGATTCTATTCATGATTCATAATTCATGATTCATGATTCAATTCATGATTCATTATTCAATTCATGATTCATGATTCATGATTCATGATTCAATTCATGATTCAATTTATGATTCATGATTCAATTCATGATTCATAATTCATGATTCATGATTCAATTCATGATTCATTATTCAATTCATGATTCATGATTCAATTCATGTTTCATGATCCATGATTCAATTCATGCTTCATGATTCATGATTCAATTCATGATTCGATTCATGATTCATGATTCATGATTCGATTCATGCTTCATGATTTAATTCATGATTCATGATTCAAGATTCATGATTCATGATTCGATTCATGATTTTTGATTCATGATTCATGATTCGATTCATGATTCATGATTCATGATTTATGATTCAATTTATGATTCAATTCATGATTCATGATTCAATTCATGATTCATGATTTAATTCATGATTCAATTCATGATTCATGATTCAATTCATGATTCATGATTCATGATTCATGATTCATGATTCATGATTCAATTTATGTTTCATGATTAATTAATCATGATTTAATTCATGATTCAATTCATGATTCATGATTCAATTCATGATTCAATTCATGATTCATGATTCAATTTATGATTCATTATTCAATTCATGATTCATTATTCAATTCATGATTCATGATTCGATTCATGATTCATGATTCATGATTCAATTCATGATTCAATTAATAATTCATGATTTATGATTCATGATTCAATTCATGATTCATAATTCATGATTCATGAATCAATTCATGATTAATAATTCATGATTCATGATTCGATTCATGAATTATGATTCATGATTCAATTCATGATTCATGATTCATGATTTATGATTCAATTCATGATTCATGATTCAATTCATGATTCATAATTAATGATTCTTGATTCAATTCATGATTCATGATTCATGATTCAATTCATGATTCATGATTCATGATTCAATTCATGATTCGATTCATGATTCATGATTCATGATTCAATTCATGATTCATGATTCATGATTCAATTCATGATTCAATTCATGATTCATGATTCAATTCATGATTAATGATTCAATTTATGATTCAATGCATGATTCATGATTCATGATTCGATTCATGTTTCATGATTCATTAATCATGATTTAATTCATGATTCAATTCATGATTCAATTCATGATTCATTATTCAATTTATGATTCATGATTCAATTCATGATTCATGATTCAATTTATGATTCATGATTCATGATTCAATTCATGATTCATGATTTATGATTCAATTCATGATTCATGATTCAATTTATGATTCATGATTCAATTCATGATTCATAATTTATGATTCAATTCATGATTCAATTCATGATTCATGATTCAATTCATGATTAATGATTCAATTTATGATTCAATGCATGATTCATGATTCATGATTCGATTCATGTTTCATGATTCATTAATCATGATTTAATTCATGATTCAATTCATGATTCAATTCATGATTCATTATTCAATTTATGATTCATGATTCAATTCATGATTCATGATTCAATTTATGATTCATGATTCATGATTCAATTCATGATTCATGATTTATGATTCAATTCATGATTCAATTCATGATTCATGATTCAATTCATGATTCATGATTCAATTTATGATTCAATGCATGATTCACGATTCATGATTCAATTTATGTTTCATGATTCATTAATCATGATTTAATTCATGATTTAATTCATGATTCATGATTCAATTCATGATTCATGATTCAATTCATGATTCGATTCATGATTCAATTCATGATTCGATTCATGATTCATGATTCGATTCATGATTCATGATTCAATTCATGATTCATGATTCAATTCATGATTCAATTCATGATTCATGATTCAATTCATGATTCATGATTCAATTCATGATTCGAATCCTGATTCAAATCATGATTCATGATTCGATTTATGATTCATGATTCAATTCATGATTCATGATTCATGATTCAATTCATGATTCATGATTCCTGATTCATGATTCAATTCATGTTTCCTGATTCATGATTCATTTCATGATTCATGATTCATAAATCAATTCATGATTCATGATTCGATTCATGATTCTTGATTCATGATTCAATTCATGATTCATGATTCATGATACAATTCATGATTTATGATTCATGATTCGATTCATGATTCAATTCATGATTCATAATTCATGATTCATGATTCGATTCAAGATTCATGATTCATGATTCATGATTCAATTCATGATTCATGATTCATGATTCAATTCATGATTCATAATTCATGATTTAATTTATGATTCATGATTCGATTCATGATTCATGATCCATGATTCAAATCATGATTCATGATTTATGATTCATGATTCATGATTCAATTAATGATTCATGATTCATGATTCCTGATTCATGATTCAATTCATGGTTCATGATTCATGATTCAATTTATGATTCATGATTCGATTCATGATTATTGATTCATGATTCATGATTCGATTCATGATTCAATTCATGATTCATGATTTAATTCATGATTCATGATTCGATTCATGATTCATGATTAAATTCATGATTAAATTCATGGTTCATTATTCATGATTCAATTTATGATTCATGATTCATGATTCATGATTTAATTCATGATTCATGATTTATGATTCAATTCATGATTCAATTCATGATTCATTATTCATGATTCATGATTCAATTCATGATTCATGATTTATGATTCATGATTCAATTCATGATTCATGATTCAATTCATTAATCGATTCATGATTCAATTCATGATTTATGGTTCATGATTCATGATTCATGATTCAATTCATGATTCATGATTCAATTCATGATTCATGATTCGATTCATGATTCATGATTCATGATTCAATTCATGATTCAATTAATAATTCATGATTTATGATTCATAATTCAATTCATGATTCATAATTCATGATTCATGAATCAATTCATGATTAATAATTCATGATTCATGATTCGATTCATGAATTATGATTCATGATTCAATTCATGATTTATGATCCATGATTTATGATTCAATTCATGATTCATGATTCAATTCATGATTCATAATTAATGATTCTTGATTCAATTCATGATTCATGATTCATGATTCAATTCATGATTCAATTCATGATTCATGATTCATGATTCAATTCATGATTCGATTCATGATTCATGATTCATGATTCAATTCATGATTCATGATTTATGATTCAATTCATGATTCATGATTCAATTTATGATTCATGGTTTATGATTCAATTCATGATTCATGATTTATGATTCAATTCATGATTCAATTCATGATTCATGATTCAATTCATGATGCATGATTCAATGCATGATTCATGATTCGATTCATGATTCATGATTCATGAATCATGATTTAATTCATGATTCAATTCATGATTCATGATTCAATTCATGATTAAATTCATGATTCATTATTCAATTTATGATTCATGATTCAATTCATGATTCATGATTCAATTTATGATTCATGATTCATGATTCAATTCATGATTCATGATTTATGATTCAATTCATGATTCAATTCATGATTCATGATTCAATTCATGATTCATGATTCAATTTATGATTCAATGCATGATGCATGATTCATGATTCAATTTATGTTTCATTATTCATTAATCATGATTTAATTCATGATTCAATTCATGATTCATGATTCAATTCATGATTCAATTCATGATTCATTATTCAATTTATGATTCATGATTCAATTCATGATTCATGATTCAATTCATGATTCATGATTCAATTCATGATTCGATTCATGATTCAATTCATGATTCGATTCATGATTCATGATTCGATTCATGATTCATGATTCAATTCATGATTCATGATTCAATTCATGATTCGAATCCTGATTCAAATCATGATTCATGATTCGATTTATGATTCATGATTCAATTCATGATTCATGATTCATGATTCAATTCATGATTCAAGATTCCTGATTCATGATTCAATTCATGTTTCCTGATTCATGATTCATTTCATGATTCATGATTCGTAATTCAACTCATGATTCATGATTCGATTCATGATTCTTGATTCATGATTCATGATTCAATTCATGATTCATGATTCATGATTCATAATACAATTCATGATTCATGATTCATGATTCGATTCATGATTCAATTCATGATTCATAATTCATGATTCATGATTCGATTCAAGATTCATGATTCATGATTCATGATTCAATTCATGATTCATGATTCATGATTCAATTCATGATTCATAATTCATGATTTAATTTATGATTCATGATTCGATTCATGATTCATGATCCATGATTCAATTCATGATTCATGATTCAATTCATGATTCATGATTTATGATTCATGATTCATGATTCAATTAATGATTCATGATTCATGATTCCTGATTCATGATTCAATTCATGATTCATGAATTATGATTCAATTTATGATTCATGATTCGATTCATGATTCTTGATTCATGATTCATGATTCGATTCATGATTCAATTTATGATTCATGATTCATGATTTAATTCATGATTCATAATTCGGTTCATGATTCATGATTAAATTCATGATTAAATTCATGGTTCATTATTCATGATTCAATTTATGATTCATGATTCATGATTCATGATTTAATTCATGATTCATGATTTATGATTCAATTCATGAATCAATTCATGATTCATTATTCATGATTCATGATTCAATTCATGATTCATGATTCATGATTCATGATTCAATTCATGATTCATGATTCAATTCATTAATCGATTCATGATTCAATTTATGATTCAATTCATGATTCAATTCATGATTTATGGTTCATGATTCATGATTCATGATTCAATTCATGATTCATGATTCAATTCATGATTCATGATTCGATTCATGATTCATGATTCAATTCATGATTCAATTAATAATTCATGATTCATGATTCATGATTTATGATTCAATTCATGATTCATGATTCAATTCATGATTCATAATTAATGATTCTTGATTCAATTCATGATTCATGATTCATGATTCAATTCATGATTCAATTTATGATTCATGATTCATGATTCAATTCATGATTCATGATTCAATTCATGATTCATGATTCGATTCATGATTCATGATTCATGATTCAATTCATGATTCAATTAATAATTCATGATTCATGATTCATGATTTATGATTCAATTCATGATTCATGATTCAATTCATGATTCATAATTAATGATTCTTGATTCAATTCATGATTCATGATTCATGATTCAATTCATGATTCAATTTATGATTCATGATTCATGATTCAATTCATGATTCGATTTATGATTTATGATTCATGATTCAATTCATGATTTATGGTTCATGATTCAATTTATGATTCATGATTCAATTCATGATTCATGATTCAATTCATGATTCATGATTCGATTCATGATTCATGATTCATGATTCAATTCATGATTCAATTAATAATTCATGATTTATGATTCATGATTCAATTCATGATTCATAATTCATGATTCATGAATCAATTCATGATTAATAATTCATGATTCATGATTCGATTCATGAATTATGATTCATGACTCAATTCATGATTCATGATTTATGATTTCTGATTCAATTCATGATTCAATTCATGATTCATGATTCAATTCATGATTCATGATTCATGATTCAATTCATGATTCGATTCATGATTCATGATTCATGATTCAATTCATGATTCATGATTCATGATTCAATTCATGATTTATGATTCAATTTATGATTCATGATTCATGATTCAATTCATGATTCATGATTTATGATTCAATTCATGATTCAATTCATGATTCATGATTCAATTCATGATTCATGATTCAATGCATGATTCATGATTCATGATTCGATTCATGATTCATGATTCATTAATCATGATTTAATTCATGATTCAATTCATGATTCATGATTCAATTCATGATTCAATTCATGATTCATTATTCAATTTATGATTCATGATTCAATTCATGATTCATGATTCAATTTATGATTCATGATTCATGATTCAATTCATGATTCATGATTTATGATTCAATTCATGATTCAATTCATGATTCATGATTCAATTCATGATTCATGATTCAATTTATGATTCAATGCATGATTCATGATTCATGATTCAATTTATGTTTCATGATTCATTAATCATGATTTAATTCATGATTCAATTCATGATTCATGATTCAATTCATGATTCAATTCATGATTCATTATTCAATTTATGATTCATGATTCAATTCATGATTCATGATACAATTCATGATTCATGATTCAATTCATGATTCGATTCATGATTTAATTCATGATTCGATTCATGATTCATGATTCGATTCATGATTCATGATTCAATTCATGTTTCATGATTCAATTCATGATTCGAATCCTGATTCAAATCATGATTCATGATTCGATTTATGATTCATGATTCAATTCATGATTCATGATTCATGATTCAATTCATGATTCATGATTCCTGATTCATGATTCAATTCATGTTTCCTGATTCATTTCATGATTCATGATTCATAATTCAATTCATGATTCATGATTCGATTCATGATTCTTGATTCATGATTCATGATTCAATTCATGATTCATGATTCATGATTCATGATACAATTCATGATTCATGATTCATGATTCGATTCATGATTGAATTCATGATTCATAATTCATGATTCATGATTCGATTCAAGATTCATGATTCATGATTCATGATTCAATTCATGATTCATGATTCATGATTCAATTCATGATTCATAATTCATGATTTAATTTATGATTCATGATTCGATTCATGATTCATGATCCATGATTCAATTCATGATTCATGATTCAATTCATGATTCATGATTTATAATTCATGATTCATGATTCAATTAATGATTCCTGATTCATGATTCAATTCATGATTCATGATTCATGATATAATTTATGATTCATGATTCGATTCATGATTCTTGATTCATGATTCATGATTCGATTCATGATTCAATTCATGATTCATGATTCATGATTTAATTCATGATTCATGATTCGATTCATGATTCATGATTAAATTCATGATTAAATTCATGATTCAATTTATGATTCATGATTCATGATTCATGATTCAATTCATGATTCATGATTCATGATTCATGATTCAATTCATGATTCATGATTCAATTCATTAATCGATTCATGATTCAATTCATGATTCAATTCATGGTTCAATTCATGATTTATGGTTCATGATTCATGATTCAATTCATGATTCATAATTCATGATTCATGATTCGATTCATGATTCATGATTAATGATTCAATTCATGATTCATAATTCATGATTCATGATTCATGATTCATGATTCAATTCATGATTCATGATTCATTATTCGATTCATGATTCATGATTCATTATTCGATTCATGATTCATGATTCAATTCATGATTCATGATTCATGATTCAATTCATGATTCATAATTCATGATTCATGATTCAATTCATGATTCATGATTCATGATTCATGATTCATGATTCATTATTCAATTCCTGATTCATGATTCAATTCATGATTCATAATTCATGATTCTTTATTCAATTCATGATTCTTGATTCAAGATTCATGATTCATGATTCAATTCATGATTTTTGATTCAAGATTCATGATTCATGATTCAATTCATGATTCATGATTCAATTTATGATTCATGATTTGATTTATGATTCATGATTCATGATTCATGTCATGATTCATGATTCATGATTCATGATTCAATTCATGATTCATTAATTATGATTCAAATCATGATTCATGATTCATGATTCATGATTCATGATTCGATTCATGATTCATGATTCATGATTCATGATTCGATTCATGATTCATGATTCATGATTCAATTCATGATTCATAATTCAAATCATGATTCATGATTCGATTCATGATTTTTGATTCATGATTCATGATTCGATTCATGATTCATGATTCATGATTCAATTCATGATTTATGATTCATGATTCATGATTCAATTCATGATTCATGATTTATGATTCATGATTCAATTCATGATTCATGATTCATGATTCAATTCATGATTCAATTCATGATTCATGATTCAATTTATGATTCATGATTCTTGATTCATGATTCAATTCATTAATCGATTCATGATTGAATTCATGATTCAATTCATGATTCAATTCATGATTCATGGTTCATGATTCATGATTCAATTCATGATTCATAATTCATGATTCATGATTCGATTCATGATTCATGATTCAATTCATGATTCATGATTCATTATTCGATTCATGACTCATGATTCAATTCACGATTCATGATTCATAATTCAATTCATGATTCATAATTCATGATTCAATTTATGATTCATGATTCATGATTCATGATTCAATTCATGATTCATGATTCATGATTCTATTCCTGATTCATGATTCAATTCATGATTCATAATTCATAATTCATGATTCAATTCATGATTCTTGATTCATGATTCATGATTCAATTCATGATTCTTGATTCAAGATTCATGATTCATGATTCAATTCATGATTCATGATTCAATTCATGATTCATGATTCAATTTATGATTCATGATTTGATTTATGATTCATGATTCATGATTCATGTCATGATTCATGATTCATGATTCATGATTCAATTCATGATTCATGATTCATGATTCAATTCATGATTCATTAATTATGATTCAATTCATGATTCAAGATTCATGATTCATGATTCATGATTCGATTCATGATTCATGATTCATGATTCATGATTCAATTTCTGATTCATGATTCAATTCATGATTCATGATTCGATTCGTGATTTTTGATTCATAATTCATGATTCGATTCATGATTCGATTCATGATTCATGATACATGATTCAATTCATGATTTATGATTCAATATTTCATGATTCAATTCATGATTCATGATTTATGATTCATGATTCAATTCATGATTCATGATTCATGATTCAATTCATGATTCAATTCATGATTCATGATTCAATTTATGATTCATGATTCATGATTTATGATTCAATTCATGATTCAATTCATGATTCATGATTCATGATTCAATTCATGATTCAATTCATGATTCATGATTCATGATTCAATTCATGATTCGATTCATGATTCATGATTCATGATTCAATTCATGATTCATGATTTATGATTCAATTCATGATTCATGATTCAATTTATGATTCATGGTTTATGATTCAATTCATGATTCATGATTTATGATTCAATTCATGATTCAATTCATGATTCATGATTCAATTCATGATGCATGATTCAATGCATGATTCATGATTCGATTCATGATTCATGATTCATGAATCATGATTTAATTCATGATTCAATTCATGATTCATGATTCAATTCATGATTAAATTCATGATTCATTATTCAATTTATGATTCATGATTCAATTCATGATTCATGATTCAATTTATGATTCATGATTCATGATTCAATTCATGATTCATGATTTATGATTCAATTCATGATTCAATTCATGATTCATGATTCAATTCATGATTCATGATTCAATTTATGATTCAATGCATGATGCATGATTCATGATTCACTTTATGTTTCATGATTCATTAATCATGATTTAATTCATGATTCAATTCATGATTCATGATTCAATTCATGATTCAATTCATGATTCATTATTCAATTTATGATTCATGATTCAATTCATGATTCATGATTCAATTCATGATTCATGATTCAATTCATGATTCGATTCATGATTCAATTCATGATTCGATTCATGATTCATGATTCGATTCATGATTCATGATTCAATTCATGATTCATGATTCAATTCATGATTCGAATCCTGATTCAAATCATGATTCATGATTCGATTTATGATTCATGATTCAATTCATGATTCATGATTCATGATTCAATTCATGATTCAAGATTCCTGATTCATGATTCAATTCATGTTTCCTGATTCATGATTCATTTCATGATTCATGATTCGTAATTCAACTCATGATTCATGATTCGATTCATGATTCTTGATTCATGATTCATGATTCAATTCATGATTCATGATTCATGATTCATAATACAATTCATGATTCATGATTCATGATTCGATTCATGATTCAATTCATGATTCATAATTCATGATTCATGATTCGATTCAAGATTCATGATTCATGATTCAATTCATGATTCATGATTCATGATTCAATTCATGATTCATAATTCATGATTTAATTTATGATTCATGATTCGATTCATGATTCATGATCCATGATTCAATTCATGATTCATGATTCAATTCATGATTCATGATTTATGATTCATGATTCATGATTCAATTAATGATTCATGATTCATGATTCCTGATTCATGATTCAATTCATGATTCATGAATTATGATTCAATTTATGATTCATGATTCGATTCATGATTCTTGATTCATGATTCATGATTCGATTCATGATTCAATTTATGATTCATGATTCATGATTTAATTCATGATTCATAATTCGGTTCATGATTCATGATTAAATTCATGATTAAATTCATGGTTCATTATTCATGATTCAATTTATGATTCATGATTCATGATTCATGATTTAATTCATGATTCATGATTTATGATTCAATTCATGATTCAATTCATGATTCATTATTCATGATTCATGATTCAATTCATGATTCATGATTCATGATTCATGATTCAATTCATGATTCATGATTCAATTCATTAATCGATTCATGATTCAATTTATGATTCAATTCATGATTCAATTCATGATTTATGGTTCATGATTCATGATTCATGATTCAATTCATGATTCATGATTCAATTCATGATTCATGATTCGATTCATGATTCATGATTCAATTCATGATTCAATTAATAATTCATGATTCATGATTCATGATTTATGATTCAATTCATGATTCATGATTCAATTCATGATTCATAATTAATGATTCTTGATTCAATTCATGATTCATGATTCATGATTCAATTCATGATTCAATTTATGATTCATGATTCATGATTCAATTCATGATTCATGATTCAATTCATGATTCATGATTCGATTCATGATTCATGATTCATGATTCAATTCATGATTCAATTAATAATTCATGATTCATGATTCATGATTTATGATTCAATTCATGATTCATGATTCAATTCATGATTCATAATTAATGATTCTTGATTCAATTCATGATTCATGATTCATGATTCAATTCATGATTCAATTTATGATTCATGATTCATGATTCAATTCATGATTCGATTTATGATTTATGATTCATGATTCAATTCATGATTTATGGTTCATGATTCAATTTATGATTCATGATTCAATTCATGATTCATGATTCAATTCATGATTCATGATTCGATTCATGATTCATGATTCATGATTCAATTCATGATTCAATTAATAATTCATGATTTATGATTCATGATTCAATTCATGATTCATAATTCATGATTCATGAATCAATTCATGATTAATAATTCATGATTCATGATTCGATTCATGAATTATGATTCATGACTCAATTCATGATTCATGATTTATGATTTCTGATTCAATTCATGATTCAATTCATGATTCATGATTCAATTCATGATTCATGATTCATGATTCAATTCATGATTCGATTCATGATTCATGATTCATGATTCAATTCATGATTCATGATTCATGATTCAATTCATGATTTATGATTCAATTTATGATTCATGATTCATGATTCAATTCATGATTCATGATTTATGATTCAATTCATGATTCAATTCATGATTCATGATTCAATTCATGATTCATGATTCAATGCATGATTCATGATTCATGATTCGATTCATGATTCATGATTCATTAATCATGATTTAATTCATGATTCAATTCATGATTCATGATTCAATTCATGATTCAATTCATGATTCATTATTCAATTTATGATTCATGATTCAATTCATGATTCATGATTCAATTTATGATTCATGATTCATGATTCAATTCATGATTCATGATTTATGATTCAATTCATGATTCAATTCATGATTCATGATTCAATTCATGATTCATGATTCAATTTATGATTCAATGCATGATTCATGATTCATGATTCAATTTATGTTTCATGATTCATTAATCATGATTTAATTCATGATTCAATTCATGATTCATGATTCAATTCATGATTCAATTCATGATTCATTATTCAATTTATGATTCATGATTCAATTCATGATTCATGATACAATTCATGATTCATGATTCAATTCATGATTCGATTCATGATTTAATTTATGATTCGATTCATGATTCATGATTCGATTCATGATTCATGATTCAATTCATGTTTCATGATTCAATTCATGATTCGAATCCTGATTCAAATCATGATTCATGATTCGATTTATGATTCATGATTCAATTCATGATTCATGATTCATGATTCAATTCATGATTCATGATTCCTGATTCATGATTCAATTCATGTTTCCTGATTCATTTCATGATTCATGATTCATAATTCAATTCATGATTCATGATTCGATTCATGATTCTTGATTCATGATTCATGATTCAATTCATGATTCATGATTCATGATTCATGATACAATTCATGATTCATGATTCATGATTCGATTCATGATTGAATTCATGATTCATAATTCATGATTCATGATTCGATTCAAGATTCATGATTCATGATTCATGATTCAATTCATGATTCATGATTCATGATTCAATTCATGATTCATAATTCATGATTTAATTTATGATTCATGATTCGATTCATGATTCATGATCCATGATTCAATTCATGATTCATGATTCAATTCATGATTCATGATTTATAATTCATGATTCATGATTCAATTAATGATTCCTGATTCATGATTCAATTCATGATTCATGATTCATGATATAATTTATGATTCATGATTCGATTCATGATTCTTGATTCATGATTCATGATTCGATTCATGATTCAATTCATGATTCATGATTCATGATTTAATTCATGATTCATGATTCGATTCATGATTCATGATTAAATTCATGATTAAATTCATGATTCAATTTATGATTCATGATTCATGATTCATGATTCAATTCATGATTCATGATTCATGATTCATGATTCAATTCATGATTCATGATTCAATTCATTAATCGATTCATGATTCAATTCATGATTCAATTCATGGTTCAATTCATGATTTATGGTTCATGATTCATGATTCAATTCATGATTCATAATTCATGATTCATGATTCGATTCATGATTCATGATTAATGATTCAATTCATGATTCATAATTCATGATTCATGATTCATGATTCATGATTCAATTCATGATTCATGATTCATTATTCGATTCATGATTCATGATTCATTATTCGATTCATGATTCATGATTCAATTCATGATTCATGATTCATGATTCAATTCATGATTCATAATTCATGATTCATGATTCAATTCATGATTCATGATTCATGATTCATGATTCATGATTCATTATTCAATTCCTGATTCATGATTCAATTCATGATTCATAATTCATGATTCTTTATTCAATTCATGATTCTTGATTCAAGATTCATGATTCATGATTCAATTCATGATTTTTGATTCAAGATTCATGATTCATGATTCAATTCATGATTCATGATTCAATTTATGATTCATGATTTGATTTATGATTCATGATTCATGATTCATGTCATGATTCATGATTCATGATTCATGATTCAATTCATGATTCATTAATTATGATTCAAATCATGATTCATGATTCATGATTCATGATTCATGATTCGATTCATGATTCATGATTCATGATTCATGATTCATGATTCGATTCATGATTCATGATTCATGATTCAATTCATGATTCATAATTCAAATCATGATTCATGATTCGATTCATGATTTTTGATTCATGATTCATGATTCGATTCATGATTCATGATTCATGATTCAATTCATGATTTATGATTCATGATTCATGATTCAATTCATGATTCATGATTTATGATTCATGATTCAATTCATGATTCATGATTCATGATTCAATTCATGATTCAATTCATGATTCATGATTCAATTTATGATTCATGATTCTTGATTCATGATTCAATTCATTAATCGATTCATGATTGAATTCATGATTCAATTCATGATTCAATTCATGATTCATGGTTCATGATTCATGATTCAATTCATGATTCATAATTCATGATTCATGATTCGATTCATGATTCATGATTCAATTCATGATTCATGATTCATTATTCGATTCATGATTCATGATTCAATTCACGATTCATGATTCATAATTCAATTCATGATTCATAATTCATGATTCAATTTATGATTCATGATTCATGATTCATGATTCAATTCATGATTCATGATTCATGATTCTATTCCTGATTCATGATTCAATTCATGATTCATAATTCATAATTCATGATTCAATTCATGATTCTTGATTCATGATTCATGATTCAATTCATGATTCTTGATTCAAGATTCATGATTCATGATTCAATTCATGATTCATGATTCAATTCATGATTCATGATTCAATTTATGATTCATGATTTGATTTATGATTCATGATTCATGATTCATGTCATGATTCATGATTCATGATTCATGATTCAATTCATGATTCATGATTCATGATTCAATTCATGATTCATTAATTATGATTCAATTCATGATTCAAGATTCATGATTCATGATTCATGATTCGATTCATGATTCATGATTCATGATTCATGATTCAATTTCTGATTCATGATTCAATTCATGATTCATGATTCGATTCGTGATTTTTGATTCATAATTCATGATTCGATTCATGATTCGATTCATGATTCATGATACATGATTCAATTCATGATTTATGATTCAATATTTCATGATTCAATTCATGATTCATGATTTATGATTCATGATTCAATTCATGATTCATGATTCATGATTCAATTCATGATTCAATTCATGATTCATGATTCAATTTATGATTCATGATTCATGATTTATGATTCAATTCATGATTCAATTCATGATTCATGATTCATGATTCAATTCATGATTCAATTCATGATTCAATTCATAATTCATGATTCATGATTCAAATCATGATTCATAATTCATGATTCATGAATCAATTCATGATTAATAATTCATGATTCATGATTCGATTCATGAATTATGACTCATGATTCAATTCATGATTCATGATTCATGATTTATGATTCAATTCATGATTCATGATTCAATTCATGATTCATAATTAATGATTCATGATTCAATTCATGATTCATGATTCATGATTCAATTCATGATTCATGATTCATGATTCAATTCATGATTCGATTCATGATTCATGATTCATGATTCAATTCATGATTCATGATTCATGATTCATGATTCAATTCATGATTCATGATTCATGATTCAATTTATGATTCATGATTTATGATTCAATTCATGATTCATGATTCAATTCATGATTCATGATTCAATTCATGATTCAATTCATGATTCATGATTCATGATTCAATTCATGATTCATTATTCATGATTCATGATTCAATTCATGATTCATGATTCAATTCATGATTCATGATTCAATTCATTAATCGATTCATGATTCAATTTATGATTCAATGCATGATTCATGATTCATGATTCAATTCATGATCCATGATTCATTTCATGATTCATGATTCATGCTTCATGATTCATGATTCAATTTATGTTTCATGATTCATTAATCATGATTTAATTCATGATTCAATTCATGATTCATGATTCAATTCATGATTCAATTCATGATTCATGATTCAATTTATGATTCATGATTCAATTCATGATTCTATTTATAATTCATGATTTGATTCATGATTCATGATTCATGATTCAATGCATGATTCATGATTTATGATTCAATTCCTGATTCATGATTCAATTAATGATTCATAATTCATGATTCATGATTCATGATTCAATTTATGTTTCATGATTCATTAATCATGATTTAATTCATGATTCAATTCATGATTCATGATTCAATTCATGATTCATGATTCAATTCATGATTCGAATCCTGATTCAATTTATGATTCATGATTTGAATTATGATTTATGATTCATGATTCATGTCATGATTCAATTCATAATTCATGATTCATGATTCAAATCATGATTCATAATTCATAATTCATGAATCAATTCATGATTCATAATTCATGATTCATGATTCGATTCATGATTCTTGATTCATAATTCATCATTCATGATTCATGATTCAATTCATGATTCATGATTCAATTCATGATTCATGATTCGATTCATGATTCATGATTCAATTCCTGATTCATGATTAAATTCATGATTTATAATTAATGATTCATGATTCAATTCATGATTCATGATTCATGATTCATGATTCAATTCATGATTCATGATTCATGATTTGATTCATGATTCATGATTTATAATTCAAATCATGATTCATGATTCGATTCATGATTCATGATTCAATTCATGATTCATGATTCGATTCATGATTCATGATTTATGATTCATGATTTATGATTCAATTCATGATTCATGATTCAAATCATGATTCATAATTAATGATTCATGATTCAATTCATGATTCATGATTCAATTCATGATTCATGATTCAATTCATGATTCATGATTCATGATTTAATTCATGATTCATGATTTATGATTAAATTCATGATTTAATTCATGATTCAATTTATGATTCATAATTCATGATTCAATTCATGATTCATTATTCATGATTCATTATTCATGATTCGATTCATGATTCATGATCCATGATTCAATTCATGATTCATGATTCAATTCATGATTCATGATTTATGATTCATGATTCATGATTCAATTAATGATTCATGATTCATGATTCCTGATTCATGATTCAATTCATGATTCAAGAATTATGATTCAATTTATGATTCATGATTCGATTCATGATTCTTGATTCATGATTCATGATTCGATTCATGATTCAATTTATGATTCATGATTCATGATTTAATTCATGATTCATGATTTGATTCATGATTCATGATTAAATTCATGATTAAATTCATGGTTCATTATTCATGATTCAATTTATGATTCATGATTCATGATTCATGATTTAATTCATGATTCATGATTTATGATTCAATTCATGATTCAATTCATGATTCATTATTCATGATTCATGATTAAATTCATGATTCATGATTCATGATTCATGATTCAATTCATGATTCATGATTCAATTCATTAATCGATTCATGATTCAATTCATGATTCAATTCATGATTCAATTCATGATTTATGGTTCATGATTCATGATTCATGATTCAATTCATGATTCATGATTCAATTCATGATTCATGATTCGATTCATGATTCATGATTCATGATTCAATTCATGATTCAATTAATAATTCATGATTCATGATTCATGATTTATGATTCAATTCATGATTCATGATTCAATTCATGATTCATAATTAATGATTCTTGATTCAATTCATGATTCATGATTCATGATTCAATTCATGATTCAATTTATGATTCATGATTCATGATTCAATTCATGATTTGATTTATGATTCATGATTCATGATTCAATTCATGATTTATGGTTCATGATTCAATTTATGATTCATGATTCAATTCATGATTCATGATTCAATTCATGATTCATGATTCGATTCATGATTCATGATTCATGATTCAATTCATGATTCAATTAATAATTCATGATTTATGATTCATGATTCAATTCATGATTCATAATTCATGATTCATGAATCAATTCATGATTAATAATTCATGATTCATGATTCGATTCATGAATTATGATTCATGATTCAATTCATGATTCATGATTTATGATTTATGATTCAATTCATGATTCATGATTCAATTCATGATTCATGATTCATGATTCAATTCATGATTCAATTCATGATTCATGATTCAATTCATGATTCATGATTCATGATTCAATTCATGATTCGATTCATGATTCATGATTCATGATTCAATTCATGATTCATGATTCATGATTCAATTCATGATTCATGATTCAATTTATGATTCATGATTCATGATTCAATTCATGATTCATGATTTATGATTCAATTCATGATTCAATTCATGATTCATGATTCAATTCATGATTCATGATTCAATGCATGATTCATGATTCATGATTCGATTCATGATTCATGATTCATTAATCATGATTTAATTCATGATTCAATTCATGATTCATGATTCAATTCATGATTCAATTCATGATTCATTATTCAATTTATGATTCATGATTCAATTCATGATTCATGATTCAATTTATGATTCATGATTCATGATTCAATTCATGATTCATGATTTATGATTCAATTCATGATTCAATTCATGATTCATTATTCAATTTATGATTCATGATTCAATTCATGATTCATGATTCAATTTATGATTCAATGCATGATTCATGATTCATGATTCAATTTATGTTTCATGATTCATTAATCATGATTTAATTCATAATTCAATTCATGATTCATGATTCAATTCATGATTCAATTCATGATTCATTATTCAATTTATGATTCATGATTCAATTCATGATTCATGATTCAATTCATGATTCATGATTCAATTCATGATTCGATTCATGATTTAATTCATGATTCGATTCAAGATTCATGATTCGATTCATGATTCATGATTCAATTCATGATTCATGATTCAATTCATGATTCGAATCCTGATTCAAATCATGATTCATGATTCGATTTATGATTCATGATTCAATTCATGATTCATGATTCATGATTCAATTCATGATTCATGATTCCTGATTCATGATTCAATTCATGTTTCCTGATTTATTTCATGATTCATGATTCATAATTCAATTCATGATTCATGATTCGATTCATGATTCTTGATTCATGATTCATGATTCGATTCAAGATTCATGATTCATTATTCAATTCATGATTCATGATTCATGATTCAATTCATGATTCATAATTCATGATTTAATTTATGATTCATGATTCGATTCATGATTCATGATCCATGATTCAATTCATGATTCATGATTCAATTCATGATTCATGATTTATGATTCATGATTCATGATTCAATTAATGATTCCTGATTCATGATTCAATTCATGATTCATGATTCATGATATAATTTATGATTCATGATTCAATTCATGATTCTTGATTCATGATTCATGATTCGATTCATGATTCAATTCATGGTTCATTATTCATGATTCAATTTATGATTCATGATTCGATTCATGATTCATGATTAAATTCATGATTTATGATTCAATTCATGATTAAATTCATGATTCAATTTATGATTCATGATTCGATTCATGATTCATGATTAAATTCATGATTTATGATTCAATTCATGATTAAATTCATGATTCATTATTCATGATTCATGATTCAATTCATGATTCATGATTCATGATTCATGATTCAATTCATGATTCATGATTCAATTCATTAATCGATTCATGATTCAATTCATGATTCAATTCATGATTCTATTCATGATTCATGATTCGATTCATGATTCATGATTCATGATTCATGATTCATGATTCGATTCATGATTCATGATTCATGATTCAATTCATGATTCAATTAATAATTCATGATTTATGATTCATGATTCAATTCATGATTCATAATTCATGATTCATGAATCAATTCATGATTAATAATTCATGATTCATGATTCGATTCATGAATTATGATTCATGATTCAATTCATGATTCATGATTTATGATTTATGATTCAATTCATGATTCATGATTCAATTCATGATTCATGATTCATGATTCAATTCATGATTCAATTCATGATTCATGATTCAATTCATGATTCATGATTCATGATTCAATTCATGATTCGATTCATGATTCATGATTCATGATTCAATTCATGATTCATGATTCATGATTCATGATTCAATTCATGATTCATGATTCAATTTATGATTCATGATTCATGATTCAATTCATGATTCATGATTTATGATTCAATTCATGATTCAATTCATGATTCATGATTCAATTCATGATTCATGATTCAATGCATGATTCATGATTCATGATTCGATTCATGATTCATGATTCATTAATCATGATTTAATTCATGATTCAATTCATGATTCATGATTCAATTCATGATTCAATTCATGATTCATTATTCAATTTATGATTCATGATTCAATTCATGATTCATGATTCAATTTATGATTCATGATTCATGATTCAATTCATGATTCATGATTTATGATTCAATTCATGATTCAATTCATGATTCATGATTCAATTCATGATTCATGATTCAATTTATGATTCAATGCATGATTCATGATTCATGATTCAATTTATGTTTCATGATTCATTAATCATGATTTAATTCATGATTCAATTCATGATTCATGATTCAATTCATGATTCAATTCATGATTCATTATTCAATTTATGATTCATGATTCAATTCATGATTCATGATTCAATTCATGATTCATGATTCAATTCATGATTCGATTCATGATTTAATTCATGATTCGATTCATGATTCATGATTCGATTCATGATTCATGATTCAATTCATGATTCATGATTCAATTCATGATTCGAATCCTGATTCAAATCATGATTCATGATTCGATTTATGATTCATGATTCAATTCATGATTCATGATTCATGATTCAATTCATGATTCATGATTCCTGATTCATGATTCAATTCATGTTTCCTGATTTATTTCATGATTCATGATTCATAATTCAATTCATGATTCATGATTCGATTCATGATTCTTGATTCATGATTCATGATTCGATTCAAGATTCATGATTCATTATTCAATTCATGATTCATGATTCATGATTCAATTCATGATTCATAATTCATGATTTAATTTATGATTCATGATTCGATTCATGATTCATGATCCATGATTCAATTCATGATTCATGATTCAATTCATGATTCATGATTTATGATTCATGATTCATGATTCAATTAATGATTCCTGATTCATGATTCAATTCATGATTCATGATTCATGATATAATTTATGATTCATGATTCGATTCATGATTCAATTCATGGTTCATTATTCATGATTCAATTTATGATTCATGATTCGATTCATGATTCATGATTAAATTCATGATTTATGATTCAATTCATGATTAAATTCATGATTCAATTTATGATTCATGATTCGATTCATGATTCATGATTAAATTCATGATTTATGATTCAATTCATGATTAAATTCATGATTCATTATTCATGATTCATGATTCAATTCATGATTCATGATTCATGATTCATGATTCAATTCATGATTCATGATTCAATTCATTAATCGATTCATGATTCAATTCATGATTCAATTCATGATTCTATTCATGATTCATGATTCGATTCATGATTCATGATTCATGATTCATGATTCATGATTCGATTCATGATTCATGATTCATGATTCAATTCATGATTCATGATTCAATTCATGATTCATGATTCGATTCATGATTTTTGATTCATGATTCATGATTCGATTCATGATTCGATTCATGATTCATGATTCAATTCATGATTTATGATTCATGATTCATGATTCAATTCATGATTCATGATTTATGATTCATGATTCAATTCATGATTCATGATTCATGATTCAATTCATGATTCAATTCATGATTCATGATTCAATTTATGATTCATGATTCATGATTCATGATTCAATTCATTAATCGATTCATGATTGAATTCATGATTCAATTCATGATTCAATTCATGATTCAGGGTTCATGATTCATGATTCAATTCATGATTCATAATTCATGATTCATGATTCGATTCATGATTCATGATTCATGATTCATGAAATAATTCATGATTCATAATTCATGATTCATGATTATATTCATAATTCATGATTCATGATTCATGATTCAATTCATGATTCATGATTCATTATTCGATTCATGATTCATGATTCAATTCACGATTCATGATTCATAATTCAATTCATGATTCATAATTCATGATTCATGATTCAATTCATGATTCATGATTCATGATTCATGATTCAATTCATGATTCATGATTCATGATTCTATTCCTGATTCATGATTCAATTCATGATTCATAATTCATAATTCATGATTCAATTCATGATTCTTGATTCTTGATTCATGATTCATGATTCAATTCATGATTCTTGATTCAAGATTCATGATTCATGATTCAATTCATGATTCATGATTCAATTCATGATTTAATTTATGATTCATGATTTGATTTATGATTCATGATTCATGATTCATGTCATGATTCATGATTCATGATTCATGATTCAATTCATGATTCATTAATTATGATTCAATTCATGATTCAAGATTCATGATTCATGATTCATGATTCGATTCATGATTCATGATTCATGATTCAATTTGTGATTCATGATTCAATTCATGATTCCTGATTCGATTCATGATTTTTGATTCATGATTCATGATTCGATTCATGATTCGATTCATGATTCATGATACATGATTCAATTCATGATTTATGATTCAATATTTCATGATTCAATTCATGATTCATGATTTATGATTCATGATTCAATTCATGATTCATGATTCATGATTCAATTCATGATTCAATTCATGATTCATGATTCAATTTATGATTCATGATTCATGATTTATGATTCAATTCATGATTCAATTCATGATTCATGATTCATGATTCAATTCATGATTCAATTCATGATTCAATTCATAATTCATGATTCATGATTCATGATTCAAATCATGATTCATAATTCATGATTCATGAATCAATTCATGATTAATAATTCATGATTCATGATTCGATTCATGAATTATGACTCATGATTCAATTCATGATTCATGATTCATGATTTATGATTCAGCTCATGATTCATGATTCAATTCATAATTCATAATTAATGATTCATGATTCAATTCATGATTCATGATTCATGATTCAATTCATGATTCATGATTCATGATTCAATTCATGATTCGATTCATGATTCATGATTCATGATTCACTTCATGATTCATGATTCATGATTCATGATTCAATTCATGATTCATGATTCATGATTCAATTTATGATTCATGATTTATGATTCAATTCATGATTCATGATTCAATTCATGATTCAATTCATGATTCATGATTCATGATTCAATTCATGATTCATGATTCAATTCATGATTCATGATTCAATTCATTAATCGATTCATGATTCAATTTATGATTCAATGCATGATTCATGATTCATGATTCAATTCATGATCCATGATTCATTTCATGATTCATGATTCATGATTCATGATTCATGATTCATGATTTAATTTATGTTTCATGATTCATTAATCATGATTTAATTCATGATTCAATTCATGATTCATGATTCAATTCATGATTCAATTCATGATTCATGATTCATGATTCAATTCATGATTCATGATTCAATTCATGATTCATGATTCAATTCATTAATCGATTCATGATTCAATTTATGATTCAATGCATGATTCATGATTCATGATTCAATTCATGATCCATGATTCATTTCATGATTCATGATTCATGATTCATGATTCATGATTCAATTTATGTTTCATGATTCATTAATCATGATTTAATTCATGATTCAATTCATGATTCATGATTCAATTCATGATTCAATTCATGATTCATGATTCAATTTATGATTCATGATTCAATTCATGATTCATGATTCTATTTATGATTCATGATTTGATTCATGATTCATGATTCATGATTCAATGCATGATTCATGATTTATGATTCAATTCCTGATTCATGATTCAATTAATGATTCATAATTCATGATTCATGATTCATGATTCAATTTATGTTTCATGATTCATTAATCATCATTTAATTCATGATTCAATTCATGATTCATGATTCAATTCATGATTCATGATTCAATTCATGATTCGAATCCTGATTCAATTCATGATTCATGATTTGAATTATGATTTATGATTCATGATTCATGTCATGATTCAATTCATAATTCATGATTCATGATTCATGATTCAAATCATGATTCATAATTCATGATTCATGAATCAATTCATGATTCATAATTCATGATTCATGATTCGATTCATGATTCTTGATTCATAATTCATGATTCATGATTCATGATTCAATTCATGATTCATGATTCAATTCATGATTCATGATTCGATTCATGATTCATGATTCAATTCCTGATTCATGATTAAATTAATGATTTATAATTAATGATTCAATTCCTGATTCATGATTAAATTAATGATTTATAATTAATGATTCATGATTCAATTCATGATTCATGATTCATGATTCATGATTCAATTCATGATTCATGATTCATGATTTGATTCATGATTCGATTCATGATTCATGATTCATGATTCAATTCATGATTCATGATTCGATTCATGATTCATGATTTATGATTCATGATTTATGATTCAATTCATGATTCATGATTCAAATCATGATTCATAATTAATGATTCATGATTCAATTCATGATTCATGATTCAATTCATGATTCATGATTCAATTCATGATTCATGATTCATGATTTAATTCATGATTCATAATTTATGATTAAATTCATGATTTAATTCATGATTCAATTTATGATTCATAATTCATGATTGAATTCATGATTTATGATTTAATTCATGATATAATTCATGATTCATGATTCAATTCATGATTCATTATTCATGATTCATGATTCATGATTCAATGCATGATTCATGATTCAATTCATTAATCGATTCATGATTCAATTCATGATTCAATGCATGATTCATGATTCATGATTCGATCCATGATTCATGATTCATGATTTAATTCATGATCCATGATTCATTTCATGATTCATGATTCATGATTCAATTCATGATTCAATCCATGATTCATGGTTCATGATTCATGATTCAATTCATGATTCATATCTCATGATTCATGATTCAATTCATTATTTTATAATTCATGATTCATGATTCAATTCATGATTCAATTCATAATTCATGAATCATGATTCATGATTAAATTCATGATTCATAATTCATGATTCATGAATCAATTCATGATTAATAATTCATGATTCATGATTTGATTAATGAATTATGATTCATGATTCAATTCATGATTCATGATTTATGATTTATGATTCAATTCATGATTCATGATTCATGAATTATGATTCAATTCATGATTCATGATTCAATTCATGAATCATGATTCATGATTCAATTCATGATTCATGATTCATGGTTCAATTTATGATTCATGATTCATGATTCATGATTCAATTCATGATTCAATTTATGATTCTGGATTTAATTCATGATTCATGATTCAATTCATGATTTATGATTCATGATTTAATTCATGATTCATGATTCATGATTCATTTCATGATTCATGATTCGATTCAAGATTCTTGATTCATGATTCAATTCATGATTCATGATTCATGATTCCTTTCATGATTCATGATTCGATTCAAGATTCTTGATTCATGATTTGATTCATGATTCATGATTCAATTCATGATTCATTATTCAATTCATGATTCATGATTCAATTTATGATTCGATTCATGATTCAATTCATGATTCGATTCATGATTCATGATTCATGATTCAATTCATGATTCATGATTCATGATTCAATTCATGATCCATGATTCAATTCATGCTTCATGATCCATGATTCAATTCATGCTTCATGATTCATGATTCAATTCATGATTCGATTCATGATTCATGATTCGATTCATGATTCATGATTCATGATTCAAATAATGATCCATGATTCAATTCATGCTTCATGAGCCATGATTCAATTCATGCTTCATGATTTAATTCATGATTCATGATTCAAGATTCATGATTCATGATTCGATTCATGATTTTTTATTCATAATTCATGATTCGATTCATGATTTTGTATTCATAATTCATGATTCGATTCATGATTCATGATTCAATTCATGATTCAGGATTCATGATTCATGATTCAATTCATGATTCATGATTCATGATTCATGATTCATGATTCAATTTATGTTTCATGATTCATTAATCATGATTTAATTCATGATTCAATTCATGATTCATGATTCAATTCATGATTCAATTCATGATTCATGATTCAATTTATGATTCATCATTCAATTCATGATTCAATTCATGATTCATGATTCAATTCATGATTCAATTAATAATTCATGATTTATGATTCATGATTCAATTCATGATTCAATTCATGATTCATGATTCAATTTATGATTCATCATTCAATTCATGATTCAATTCATGATTCATGATTCAATTCATGATTCAATTAATAATTCATGATTTATGATTCATGATTCAATTCATGATTCATAATTCATGATTCATGAATCAATTCATGATTAATAATTCATGATTCATGATTCGATTCATGAATTATGATTCATGATTCAATTCATGATTCATGATTCATGATTTATGATTCAATTCATGATTCATGATTCAATTCATGATTCATAATTAATGATTCTTGATTCAATTCATGATTCATGATTCATGATTCAATTCATGATTCAATTCATGATTCATGATTCATGATTCAATTCATGATTCGATTCATGATTCATGATTCATGATTCATGATTCATGTTTCAATTCATGATTCATGATTCAATTTATGATTCATGATTCATGATTCAATTCATGATTCATGATTTATGATTCAATTCATGATTCATGATTCATGATTCAATTCATGATTCATGATTCAATATATGATTCAATTCATGATTCATTATTTAATTTATGATTCATGATTCAATTCATGATTAATGATTCGATTCATGATTCATGATTCAATTCATGATTCGATTCATGATTCAATTCATGATTCGATTCATGATTAATGATTCGATTCATGATTCATGATTCAATTCATGATTCATGATTCAATTCATGATTCGAATCCTGATTCAAATCATGATTCATGATTCGATTTATGATTCATGATTCAATTCATGATTCATGATTCATGATTCAATTCATGATTCATGAGTCCTGATTCATGATTCAATTCATGTTTCCTGATTCATGATTCAATTCATGATTCATGATTCATGATTCGATTCATGATTCATGATTCGATTCATGATTCATTATTCATGATTCATGATTCAATTCACGATTCATGATTCATGATTCATGATTCAATTCATGATTCATGATTCAATTCATTAATCGCTTCATGATTCAATTCATGATTCAATTCATGATTCAATTCATGATTTATGGTTCATGATTCATGATTCATGATTCAATTCATGATTCATAATTCATGATTCATGATTCGATTCATGATTCATGATTAATGATTCAATTCATGATTCATAATTCATGATTCATATAATAATTCATTATTCATAATTCATGATTCATGATTCAATTCATAATTCATGATTCATGATTCATGATTTATGATTCAATTCATGATTCATGATTCATGATTCAATTCATGATTCATGATTCAATTGATGATTCATAATTCATGATTCATGATTCAATTCATGATTCATGATTCATGATTCAATTCATGATTCATGATTCATGATTCATTATTCAATTCCTGATTCATGATTCAATTCATGATTCATAATTCATGATTCATTATTCAATTCATGATTCTTGATTCAAGATTCATGATTCAATTCATGATTCTTGATTCAAGATTCATGATTCATGATTCAATTCATGCTTCATGATTCAATTTATGATTCGTGATTTGATTTATGATTCATGATTCATGATTCAATTCATGATTCATTAATTATGATTCATGATTCATGATTCGATTCATGATTCATGATTCATGATTCATGATTCGATTAATGATTCATGATTCATGATTCATGATTCAATTCATAATTCATGATTCAATTCTTGATTCATGATTCGATTCATGATTCATGATTAAATTCATGATTCAATCCATGATTCATGATTCAATTCATGATTCATGATTCGATTCATGATTCATGATTTATGATTCAATTCATGATTCATGATTCATGATTTAATTCATGATTCATGATTCAATTCATGTTTCATGACTCATGATTCGATTCATAATTTATGATTTATGATTCAATTCATGATTCAATTCATGATTCATGATTCAATTCATGATTCATGATTCATGATTCAATCCATGATTCATGATTCATGATTTATGATTCATTTCATGATTCAATTCATGATTCATGATTCAATTCATGATTCATGATTCATGACATGATTCATGATTCAATTCATGATTCATGATTCAATTCATGATTCATGATTCGTTTCATGATTCTTGATTCATGATTCATGATTCAATTCATGATTCATGATTCATGATTCAATTCATGATTCATGATTCATGATTCATGATTCATGATTCATGATTCAATTCATAATTCATGATTCATGATTCAATTCATGGTTTATGATTCATGATTCAATTCATGATTCATGATTCATGATTCATGATTCATGATTCAATTCATGATTCATGATTCAATTCATGATTCATGATTCATGATTCATGATTCATGTTTTGATTCATGATTCATGATTCATGATTCATGATTCAATTCCTGATTCATGATTCAATTCATGATTCATGATTCATGATTCAATTCACGATTCATGATTAATGATTCAATTCATGATTCATGATTCATGATTCATGATTCATGATTCATGATTCAATTCATGATTCATGATTCATGATTTAATTCATGATTCATGATTCAATTCATGATTCATGATTCGATTCATGATTCTTGTTTCATGATTAATGATTCGATTCATGATTCATGATTCATGATTCATGATTCGATTCATGATTCTTGTTTCATGATTCATGATTCGATTCATGATTCATGATTCATGATTCAATTCATAATTCATGATTCATGATTCATGATTCGATTCATGATTCTTGACTCATGATTCATGATTCGATTCATGATTCATGATTTATGATTCATGATTCAATTCATGATTCATGATTCATGAATAATGATTCATGATTCAATTCATAATTCATGATTCATGATTCATGATTCGATTCATGATTCATGATTCAATTCATGATTGATGATTCATGATTCATTATTCAATTCATGATTCAAGATTCATGATTCGATTCATGATACATGATTCGATTCATGATTCATGATTCGATTCATGATTCATGATTCAATTCATGATTCATGATTCGATTCATGATTCATGATTCAATTCATGATTCATGATTCATAATTTAATTCATGATTCATGATTCAATTCATGATTCATGATTAAATTCATGATTCAATCCATGATTCATGATTCAATTCATGATTCATGATTCGATTCATGATTCATGATTTATGATTCAATTCATGATTCATGATTCATGATTTAATTCATGATTCATGATTCAATTCATGTTTCATGACTCATGATTCGATTCATAATTTATGATTCATGATTCAATTCATGATTCAATTCATGATTCAATTCATGATTCATGATTCAATTCATGATTCATGATTCATGATTCAATCCATGATTCATGATTCATGATTTATGATTCATTTCATGATTCAATTCATGATTCATGATTCAATTCATGATTCATGATTCATGACATGATTCATGATTCAATTCATGATTCATGATTCAATTCATGATTCATGATTCGTTTCATGATTCTTGATTCATGATTCATGATTCAATTCATGATTCATGATTCATGATTCAATTCATGATTCATGATTCATGATTCATGATTCATGATTCATGATTCAATTCATAATTCATGATTCATGATTCAATTCATGGTTTATGATTCATGATTCAATTCATGATTCATGATTCATGATTCATGATTCATGATTCAATTCATGATTAATGATTCAATTCATGATTCATGATTCATGATTCATGTTTTGATTCATGATTCATGATTCATGATTCATGATTCAATTCATGATTCATGATTCAATTCATGATTCACGATTCATGATTAATGATTCATAATTCATGATTCATGATTCATGATTCAATTCATAATTCATGATTCATGATTCGATTCATGATTCTTGATTCATGATTCATGATTCGATTCATGATTCATGATTCATGATTCAATTCATGATTCATGATTCATGATTCATGATTCAATTCATGATTTAAGATTCATGATTCGATTCATGATTCCTGATTCAATTAATGATTCATGATTCATGTTTCGATTCATGATTCAATTCATGATTCATGATTCGATTCATGATTCATGATTCAATTCATGATTCATGATTTATGATTCGATTCATGATTCATGATTCAATTCATGATTCATGATTCAATTCATGATTCATGATTCAATTCATTAATTGATTCATGATTCAATTCATGATTCAATGCATGATTCATGATTCATGATTCGATCCATGATTCATGATTCATGATTTAATTCATGATCCATGATTCATTTCATGATTCATGATTCATGATTCAATTCATGATTCATAATTCATGATTCATGAATCAATTCATGATTAATAATTCATGATTCATGATTCGATTCATGAATTATGATTCATGATTCAATTCATGATTCATGATTTATGATTTATGATTAAATTCATGATTTATGAATTATGATTCAATTCAAGATTCATGATTCATGATTCAATTCATGATTCAATTCATGAATCATGATTCATGATTCAATTCATGATTCATGATTCATGGTTCAATTTATGATTCATGATTCATGATTTATGATTCAATTCATGATTCAATTTATGATTCTGGATTTAATTCATGATTCATGATTCAATTCATGATTTATGATTCATGATTCAATTCATGATTCCTGATTCATGATTCCTTTCATGATTCATGATTCGATTCAAGATTCTTGATTCATGATTTGATTCATGATTCATGATTCAATTCATGATTCATGATTCATGATTCATGATTCAATTCATAATTCATGATTCATAATTCATGATTCATGATTCATGATTCAATTCATAATTCATGATTCATGATTCGATTCATGATTCTTGATTCATGATTCATGATTCGATTCATGATTCATGATTCATGATTCAATTCATGATTCATGATTCATGATTCATGATTCAATTCATGATTCAAGATTCATGATTCGATTCATGATTCCTGATTCAATTAATGATTCATGATTCATGTTTCGATTCATGATTCAATTCATGATTCATGATTCGATTCATGATTCATGATTCAATTCATGATTCATAATTCATGATTCATGATTCAATTCATGATTCATGATTCGATTCATGTTTCATGATTCATGATTCGATTCATGATTCATGATTCATGATTCAATTCATGATTCAAGATTCAATTCATGATTCATGATTCATGTTTCATTTCATGATTCATGATTCATGATCCAATTCATGATTCATGATTCAATTCATGATTCATGATTCAATTTATTATTCATAATTCATGATTTAATTCATGATTCAATTCATGATTCATGATTCAATTCAGGATTCAATTCATGATTCATGATTCAATTCATGATTCATGATTCATGATTCAATTCATGATTCATGATTCAATTCATGATTCATGATTCATGATTCAATTCATGATTCATGATTCAATTCATGATTCATGATTCATGTTTCATTTCATGATTCATAATTCATGATTCAATTCATGATTCAATTCATGATTCAATTCATGATTCATGATTTAATTTATTATTCATAATTCATGATTTAATTCATGATTCAATTCATGATTCATGATTCAATTCAGGATTCAATTCATGATTCATGATTCAATTCATGATTCATGATTCATGATTCAATTCATGATTCATGATTCGATTCATGATTCATGATTCAATTCCTGATTCATGATTCATGATTCATGATTCAATTCATAATTCATGATTCATGATTCATAATTTATGATTCATGATTCAATTCATGATTCATGGTTCAATTTATGATTCATGATTCATGATTCATGATTCAATTCATGATTCAATTTATGATTCTGGATTTAATTCATGATTCATGATTCATGATTCAATTCATGATTTATGATTCATGATTCAATTCATGATTCATGATTCATGATTCATTTCATGATTCATGATTCGATTCAGGATTCTTGATTCATGATTCGATTCATAATTTATGATTCATGATTCAATTCATGATTCATGATTCATGATTCATGATTCAATTCATAATTCATGATTCATAATTCATAATTCATGATTCATGATTCATGATTCATGATTCAATTCATAATTCATGATTCAAGCTTCATGATTCAATTCATGATTCATGATTCGATTCATGATTCTTGATTCATGATTCGATTCATGATTCATGATTCATGATTCAATTCATGATTCATGATTCATGATTCAATTCATGATTCAAGATTCATGATTCGATTCATGATTCCTGATTCAATTAATGATTCATGATTCATGTTTCGATTCATGATTCAATTCATGATTCATGATTCGATTCATGATTCATGATTCAATTCATGATTCATAATTCATGATTTATGATTCGATTCATGATTCATGATTCAATTCATGATTCATGATTCAATTCATGTTTCATGATTCATGATTCGATTCATGATTCATGATTCATGATTCATGATTCAATTCATGATTCATGATTCAATTCATGATTCAATTCATGATTCATGATTCAATTCACGATTCATGATTCATGATTCAATTCATGATTCATGATTCATGATTCAATTCATGATTCAATTCATGATTCATGATTCATGATTCAATTTATTATTCATGATTCATGATTTATGATTCAATTCCTGATTCATGATTAAATTCATGATTCATAATTAATGATTCATGATTCAATTCCTGATTCATGATTAAATTCATGATTTATAATAATGATTCATGATTCAATTCATGATTCATGATTCATGATTCATGATTCAATTCATGATTCATGATTCATGATTCGATTCATGATTCATGATTTATGATTCAATTCATGATTCATGATTCGATTCATGATTCATGATTCAATTCATGATTCATGATTCGTGATTTATGATTCATGATTTATGATTCAATTCATGATTCATGATTCAAATCATGATTCATAATTAATGATTCGTGATTCAATTCATGATTCATGATTCAATTCATGATTCATGATTCATGATTTAATTCATGATTCATGATTTATGATTCGAACCATGATTCATGATTCAATATTTTAATTCATGATCCATGATTCATTTCATGATTCATGATTCATGATTCAATTCATGATTCATAATTCATGATTCATGATTCAATTCATTATTTTATAATTCATGATTCATGATTCAATTCATGATTCAATTCATAATTTATGAATCATGATTCATGATTCAATTCATGATTCATAATTCATGATTCATGAATCAATTCATGATTAATAATTCATGATTCATGATTCGATTCATGAATTATGATTCATGATTCAATTCATGATTCATGATTTATGATTTATGATTCAATTCATGTTTCATGATTCATGAATTATGATTCAATTCATGATTCATGATTCATGGTTCAATTTATGATTCATGATTCATGATTCATGATTCAATTCATGATTCAATTTATGATTCTGGATTTAATTCATGATTCATGATTCAATTCATGATTTATGATTCATGATTCAATTCATGATTCATGATTCATGATTCATGATTCATTTCATTATTCATGATTCGATTCAAGATTCTTGATTCATGATTCAATTCATGATTCATGATTCATGATTCCTTTCATGATTCATGATTCGATTCAAGATTCTTGATTCATGATTTGATTCATGATTCATGATTCAATTCATGATTCATGATTCAATTCATAATTCATGATTCATAATTCATGATTCATGATTCATGATTCAATTCATAATTCATGATTCATGCTTCATGATTCATGATTCGATTCATGATTCGATTCATGATTCTTGATTCATGATTCATGATTCATGATTCATGATTCAATTCATGATTCTTGATTCATGATTCATGATTCATGATTCCTGATTCAATTAATGATTCATTATTCATGTTTCGATTCATGATTTAATTCATGATTCATGATTCGATTCATGATTCATGATTCAATTCATGATTCATAATTCATGATTCATGATTCAATTCATGATTCATGATTCATGATTCAATTCATGATTCATAATTCATGATTCATGATTCAATTCATGATTCATGATTCAATTCATGATTCATGATTCAATTCATGTTTCATGATTCAAGATTCGATTCATGATTCATGATTCATGATTCAATTCATGATTCATGACTCAATTCATGATTCATGATTCATGTTTCATTTCATGATTCATGATTCAATTCATGATTCATGATTCATGATTCAATTCATGATTCATGATTCATGATTCAATTCATGATTCAATTCATGATTCATGATTCAATTTATTATTCATAATTCATGATTTAATTCATGATTCAATTCAGGATTCATGATTCAATTCAGGATTCAATTCATGATTCATGATTCATGATTCAATTCATGATTCATGATTCATGATTCAATTCATGATTCAATTCATGATTCATGATTCAATTTATTATTCATAATTCATGATTTAATTCATGATTCAATTCAGGATTCATGATTCAATTCAGGATTCAATTCATGATTCATGATTCATGATTCAATTCATGATTCATGATTCATGATTCATGATTCAATTCATGATTCAATTTATGATTCTGGATTTAATTCATGATTCATGATTCATGATTCATGATTCAATTCATGATTTATGATTCATGATTCAATTCATGATTCATGATTCATGATTCATTTCATGATTCATGATTCGATTCAGGATTCTTGATTCATGATTCGATTCATAATTTATGATTCATGATTCATGATTCATGATTCAATTCATAATTCAT
>JAVHZZ010000198.1:117500-162000 GCA_036250195.1 Mixophyes australis | reverse complement strand
AATGCATTATTACGGACAAATTTCATGACATTTCATTACTGTTCTTTATCTGCCAACCAACAAAAATAAATATTGGTTCTTTCCTGGGTTGCCTGACACCTTCAGGAGTCAACAAACATTGCATGACTAGCAGAGTGGCGCAGCGGAAGTGTGCTGGGCCCATAACCCAGAGGTCGATGGATCGAAACCATCCTCTGCTACTTGCTCTTTCTTCATTATCTAAGGCAATCCTAAATTGGTAAACTTGTGGTAGAAACTTTGTTTCTTTTCTGTTTAGTTAAAGAAAAAAGTCTATTACAATCTCAGCTCATTTTAACAGAATGCTGCTGCCAGTCTTTATGACAAAATCAACATACTTTCTTTTCTATACCCTAACAGTGCTCTGGTTACATAGGTAAAAATCGACCTTGCCCATAGCAAAACAATGCAGGTTTCCAAAATGATAAATCTAGTTCACATATTCATGGTGAAATGGGACAATGATGGAGTCCAAAAATATTTCACACTTAAAAAAAAAAAAAAAAAAAAAAAGCGGAGGGACACTTGGATAGCTGAAATGGTGTAGAGCAGTTTCTTTTTCTTCCTGTGAACTTGTTTTTTCTAGGGAGACACTATAATTGGATCAGAGGCACCCCACACCTCAAGAGGATGGATTAGATGATGTCTAAAAATTGATATGAAAACCAGTCATCTACGTCCCTGGGTGGGCTTGAACCACCAACCTTTCGGTTAACAGCCGAACACGCTAACCAATTGCGCCACAGAGACAACTTGCAGCGCGTGTTCATGACATGGGCTGAAATGCATTATTACGGACAAATTTCATGACATTTCATTACCGTTCTTTATCTGCCAACCAACAAAAATAAATATTGGTTCTTTCCTGGGTTGCCTCAAACATTCAGGAGTCAACAAACATTGCATGACTAGCAGAGTGGCACAGCGGAAGCGTGCTGGGCCCATAACCCAGAAGTCGATGGATCGAAACCATCCTCTGCTACTTGCTCTTTCTTCATTATCTAAGGCAATCCTAAATTGGTAAACTTGTGGTAGAAACTTTGTTTCTTTTCTGTTTAGTTAAAGAAAAAAGTCTATTATAATCTCAGCTCATGTTAACAGAATGCTGCTGCCAGTCTTTATGTCAAAATCAACATACTTTCTTTTCTTTACCCTAACAGTGTTCTGGTTACATAGGTAAAAATCGACCTTGCCCATAGCAAAACAATGCAGGTTTCCAAAATGATAAATCTAGTTCACATATTCATGGTGAAATGGGACAATGATGGAGTCCAAAAAATTTTCACACTTAAAAAAAAAAAAAAAAAAGCGGAGGGACACTTGGATAGCTGAAATGGTGTAGAGCAGTTTATTTTTCTTCCTGTGAACTTGTTTTTTCTAGGGAGACACTATACTCAGGAAACATTTAGCTGCCATTGCATATGGAATTGGTTTTTGGCAACAATACAAGAATAAATGCTTGTGCACAGGCTTTATTCATGGACTTGGCTTCGTAGGACACTTTTTAGAAAGTCCGTTTTGGTAGCGTAACTACAAGGTAGGAACAGGGAGAGCAATTTTAATACTAATTTGGTTTCCACAGTCTGTCCAATATATTTACGTCTGCAACCAGTTGCTAAATTGGATTTCCAAAGTATGAAGTTGAGTAAAACTGTCTAGAACAAACTAAACTCACCATTGATAGGCATGAAGGTAATTGGATCAGAGGCACCCCACACCTCAAGAGGATGGATTAGATGATGTCTAAAAATTGATATGAAAACCAGTCATCTACGTCCCTGGGTGGGCTTGAACCACCAACCTTTCGGTTAACAGCCGAACACGCTAACCAATTGCGCCACAGAGACAACATTATTACGGACAAATTTCATGACATTTCATTACTGTTCTTTATCTGCCAACCAACAAAAATAAATATTGGTTCTTTCCTGGGTTGCCTCAAACCTTCAGGAGTCAACAAACATTGCATGACTAGCAGAGTGGCGCAGCGGAAGCGTGCTGGGCCCATAACCCAGAGGTCGATGGATCGAAACCATCCTCTGCTACTTGCTCTTTCTTCATTATCTAAGGCAATCCTAAATTGGTAAACTTGTGGTAGAAACTTTGTTTCTTTTCTGTTTAGTTAAAGAAAAAAGTCTATTACAATCTCAGCTCATTTTAACAGAATGCTGCTGCCAGTCTTTATGACAAAATCAACATACTTTCTTTTCTATACCCTAACAGTGCTCTGGTTACATAGGTAAAAATCGACCTTGCCCATAGCAAAACAATGCAGGTTTCCAAAATGATAAATCTAGTTCACATATTCATGGTGAAATGGGACAATGATGGAGTCCAAAAATATTTCACACTTAAAAAAAAAAAAAAAAAAAAAAAAGCGGAGGGACACTTGGATAGCTGAAATGGTGTAGAGCAGTTTCTTTTTCTTCCTGTGAACTTGTTTTTTCTAGGGAGACACTATAATTGGATCAGAGGCACCCCACACCTCAAGAGGATGGATTAGATGATGTCTAAATATTGATATGAAAACCAGTCATCTACGTCCCTGGGTGGGCTTGAACCACCAACCTTTCGGTTAACAGCCGAACACGCTAACCAATTGCGCCACAGAGACAACTTGCAGCGCGTGTTCATGACATGGGCTGAAATGCATTATTACGGACAAATTTCATGACATTTCATTACCGTTCTTTATCTGCCAACCAACAAAAATAAATATTGGTTCTTTCCTGGGTTGCCTCAAACATTCAGGAGTCAACAAACATTGCATGACTAGCAGAGTGGCACAGCGGAAGCGTGCTGGGCCCATAACCCAGAAGTCGATGGATCGAAACCATCCTCTGCTACTTGCTCTTTCTTCATTATCTAAGGCAATCCTAAATTGGTAAACTTGTGGTAGAAACTTTGTTTCTTTTCTGTTTAGTTAAAGAAAAAAGTCTATTATAATCTCAGCTCATGTTAACAGAATGCTGCTGCCAGTCTTTATGTCAAAATCAACATACTTTCTTTTCTTTACCCTAACAGTGTTCTGGTTACATAGGTAAAAATCGACCTTGCCCATAGCAAAACAATGCAGGTTTCCAAAATGATAAATCTAGTTCACATATTCATGGTGAAATGGGACAATGATGGAGTCCAAAAAATTTTCACACTTAAAAAAAAAAAAAAAAAAGCGGAGGGACACTTGGATAGCTGAAATGGTGTAGAGCAGTTTATTTTTCTTCCTGTGAACTTGTTTTTTCTAGGGAGACACTATACTCAGGAAACATTTAGCTGCCATTGCATATGGAATTGGTTTTTGGCAACAATACAAGAATAAATGCTTGTGCACAGGCTTTATTCATGGACTTGGCTTCGTAGGACACTTTTTAGAAAGTCCGTTTTGATAGCGTAACTACAAGGTAGGAACAGGGAGAGCAATTTTAATACTAATTTGGTTTCCACAGTCTGTCCAATATATTTACCTCTGCAACCAGTTGATAAATTGGATTTCCAAAGTATGAAGTTGAGTAAAACTGTCTAGAACAAACTAAACTCACCATTGATAGGCATGAAGGTAATTGGATCAGAGGCACCCCACACCTCAAGAGGATGGATTAGATGATGTCTAAAAATTGATATGAAAACCAGTCATCTACGTCCCTGGGTGGGCTTGAACCACCAACCTTTCGGTTAACAGCCGAACACGCTAACCAATTGCGCCACAGAGACAACTTGCAGCGCGTGTTCATGACATGGGCTGAAATGCATTATTACGGACAAATTTCATGACATTTCATTACCGTTCTTTATCTGCCAACCAACAAAAATAAATATTGGTTCTTTCCTGGGTTGCCTCAAACATTCAGGAGTCAACAAACATTGCATGACTAGCAGAGTGGCACAGCGGAAGCGTGCTGGGCCCATAACCCAGAAGTCGATGGATCGAAACCATCCTCTGCTACTTGCTCTTTCTTCATTATCTAAGGCAATCCTAAATTGGTAAACTTGTGGTAGAAACTTTGTTTCTTTTCTGTTTAGTTAAAGAAAAAAGTCTATTATAATCTCAGCTCATGTTAACAGAATGCTGCTGCCAGTCTTTATGTCAAAATCAACATACTTTCTTTTCTTTACCCTAACAGTGTTCTGGTTACATAGGTAAAAATCGACCTTGCCCATAGCAAAACAATGCAGGTTTCCAAAATGATAAATCTAGTTCACATATTCATGGTGAAATGGGACAATGATGGAGTCCAAAAAATTTTCACACTTAAAAAAAAAAAAAAAAAAGCGGAGGGACACTTGGATAGCTGAAATGGTGTAGAGCAGTTTATTTTTCTTCCTGTGAACTTGTTTTTTCTAGGGAGACACTATACTCAGGAAACATTTAGCTGCCATTGCATATGGAATTGGTTTTTGGCAACAATACAAGAATAAATGCTTGTGCACAGGCTTTATTCATGGACTTGGCTTCGTAGGACACTTTTTAGAAAGTCCGTTTTGGTAGCGTAACTACAAGGTAGGAACAGGGAGAGCAATTTTAATACTAATTTGGTTTCCACAGTCTGTCCAATATATTTACGTCTGCAACCAGTTGCTAAATTGGATTTCCAAAGTATGAAGTTGAGTAAAACTGTCTAGAACAAACTAAACTCACCATTGATAGGCATGAAGGTAATTGGATCAGAGGCACCCCACACCTCAAGAGGATGGATTAGATGATGTCTAAAAATTGATATGAAAACCAGTCATCTACGTCCCTGGGTGGGCTTGAACCACCAACCTTTCGGTTAACAGCCGAACACGCTAACCAATTGCGCCACAGAGACAACTTGCAGCGTGTGTTCATGACATGGGCTGAAATGCATTATTACGGACAAATTTCATGACATTTCATTACTGTTCTTTATCTGCCAACCAACAAAAATAAATATTGGTTATTTCCTGGGTTGCCTGAAACCTTCAGGAGTCAACAAACATTGCATGACTAGCAGAGTGGCGCAGCGGAAGTGTGCTGGGCCCATAACCCAGAGGTCGATGGATCGAAACCATCCTCTGCTACTTGCTCTTTCTTCATTATCTAAGGCAATCCTAAATTGGTAAACTTGTGGTAGAAACTTTGTTTCTTTTCTGTTTAGTTAAAGAAAAAAGTCTATTACAATCTCAGCTCATTTTAACAGAATGCTGCTGCCAGTCTTTATGACAAAATCAACATACTTTCTTTTCTATACCCTAACAGTGCTCTGGTTACATAGGTAAAAATCGACCTTGCCCATAGCAAAACAATGCAGGTTTCCAAAATGATAAATCTAGTTCACATATTCATGGTGAAATGGGACAATGATGGAGTCCAAAAATATTTCACACTTAAAAAAAAAAAAAAAAAAAAAAAGCGGAGGGACACTTGGATAGCTGAAATGGTGTAGAGCAGTTTCTTTTTCTTCCTGTGAACTTGTTTTTTCTAGGGAGACACTATAATTGGATCAGAGGCACCCCACACCTCAAGAGGATGGATTAGATGATGTCTAAAAATTGATATGAAAACCAGTCATCTACGTCCCTGGGTGGGCTTGAACCACCAACCTTTCGGTTAACAGCCGAACACGCTAACCAATTGCGCCACAGAGACAACTTGCAGCGCCTGTTCATGACATGGGCTGAAATGCATTATTACGGACAAATTTCATGACATTTCATTACCGTTCTTTATCTGCCAACCAACAAAAATAAATATTGGTTCTTTCCTGGGTTGCCTCAAACATTCAGGAGTCAACAAACATTGCATGACTAGCAGAGTGGCACAGCGGAAGCGTGCTGGGCCCATAACCCAGAAGTCGATGGATCGAAACCATCCTCTGCTACTTGCTCTTTCTTCATTATCTAAGGCAATCCTAAATTGGTAAACTTGTGGTAGAAACTTTGTTTCTTTTCTGTTTAGTTAAAGAAAAAAGTCTATTATAATCTCAGCTCATGTTAACAGAATGCTGCTGCCAGTCTTTATGTCAAAATCAACATACTTTCTTTTCTTTACCCTAACAGTGTTCTGGTTACATAGGTAAAAATCGACCTTGCCCATAGCAAAACAATGCAGGTTTCCAAAATGATAAATCTAGTTCACATATTCATGGTGAAATGGGACAATGATGGAGTCCAAAAAATTTTCACACTTAAAAAAAAAAAAAAAAAAAGCGGAGGGACACTTGGATAGCTGAAATGGTGTAGAGCAGTTTATTTTTCTTCCTGTGAACTTGTTTTTTCTAGGGAGACACTATACTCAGGAAACATTTAGCTGCCATTGCATATGGAATTGGTTTTTGGCAACAATACAAGAATAAATGCTTGTGCACAGGCTTTATTCATGGACTTGGCTTCGTAGGACACTTTTTAGAAAGTCCGTTTTGATAGCGTAACTACAAGGTAGGAACAGGGAGAGCAATTTTAATACTAAATTGGTTTCCACAGTCTGTCCAATATATTTACCTCTGCAACCAGTTGATAAATTGGATTTCCAAAGTATGAAGTTGAGTAAAACTGTCTAGAACAAACTAAACTCACCATTGATAGGCATGAAGGTAATTGGATCAGAGGCACCCCACACCTCAAGAGGATGGATTAGATGATGTCTAAAAATTGATATGAAAACCAGTCATCTACGTCCCTGGGTGGGCTTGAACCACCAACCTTTCGGTTAACAGCCGAACACGCTAACCAATTGCGCCACAGAGACAACTTGCAGCGTGTGTTCATGACATGGGCTGAAATGCATTATTACGGACAAATTTCATGACATTTCATTACTGTTCTTTATCTGCCAACCAACAAAAATAAATATTGGTTCTTTCCTGGGTTGCCTCAAACCTTCAGGAGTCAACAAACATTGCATGACTAGCAGAGTGGCGAGGCGGAAGCGTGCTGGGCCCATAACCCAGAGGTCGATGGGTCGAAACCATCCTCTGCTACTTGCTCTTTCTTCATTATCTAAGGCAATCCTAAATTGGTAAACTTGTGGTAGAAACTTTGTTTCTTTTCTGTTTAGTTAAAGAAAAAAGTCTATTATAATCTCAGCTCATGTTAACAGAATGCTGCTGCCAGTCTTTATGTCAAAATCAACATACTTTCTTTTCTTTACCCTAACAGTGCTCTGGTTACATAGGTAAAAATCGACCTTGCCCATAGCAAAACAATGCAGGTTTCCAAAATGATAAATCTAGTTCACATATTCATGGTGAAATGGGACAATGATGGAGTCCAAAAAATTTTCACACTTAAAAAAAAAAAAAGCGGAGGGACACTTGGATAGCTGAAATGGTGTAGAGCAGTTTATTTTTCTTCCTGTGAACTTGTTTTTTCTAGGGAGACACTATACTCAGGAAACATTTAGCTGCCATTGCATATGGAATTGGTTTTTGGCAACAATACAAGAATAAATGCTTGTGCACAGGCTTTATTCATGGACTTGGCTTCGTAGGACACTTTTTAGAAAGTCCGTTTTGGTAGCGTAACTACAAGGTAGGAACAGGGAGAGCAATTTTAATACTAATTTGGTTTCCACAGTCTGTCCAATATATTTACCTCTGCAACCAGTTGCTAAATTGGATTTCCAAAGTATGAAGTTGAGTAAAACTGTCTAGAACAAACTAAACTCACCATTGATAGGCATGAAGGTAATTTGATCAGAGGCACCCCACACCTCAAGAGGATGGATTAGATGATGTCTAAAAATTGATATGAAAACCAGTCATCTACGTCCCTGGGTGGGCTTTAACCACCAACCTTTCGGTTAACAGCCGAACACGCTAACCAATTGCGCCACAGAGACAACTTGCAGCGTGTGTTCATGACATGGGCTGAAATGCATTATTCCGGACAAATTTCATGACATTTCATTACTGTTCTTTATCTGCCAACCAACAAAAATAAATATTGGTTCTTTCCTGGGTTGCCTCAAACCTTCAGGAGTCAACAAACATTGCATGACTAGCAGAGTGGCGCAGCGGAAGCGTGCTGGGCCCATAACCCAGAGGTCGATGGATCGAGACCATCCTCTGCTACTTGCTCTTTCTTCATTATCTAAGGCAATCCTAAATTGGTAAACTTGTGGTAGAAACTTTGTTTCTTTTCTGTTTAGTTAAAGAAAAAAGTCTATTATAATCTCAGCTCATTTTAACAGAATGCTGCTGCCAGTCTTTATGTCAAAATCAACATACTTTCTTTTCTTTACCCTAACAGTGCTCTGGTTACATAGGTAAAAATCGACCTTGCCCATAGCAAAACAATGCAGGTTTCCAAAATGATAAATCTAGTTCACATATTCATGGTGAAATGGGACAATGATGGAGTCCAAAAAATTTTCACACTTAAAAAAAAAAAAAAAAAAAAAAGCGGAGGGACACTTGGATAGCTGAAATGGTGTAGAGCAGTTTATTTTTCTTCCTGTGAACTTGTTTTTTCTAGGGAGACACTATACTCAGGAAACATTTAGCTGCCATTGCATATGGAATTGGTTTTTGGCAACAATACAAGAATAAATGCTTGTGCACAGGCTTTACTCATGGACTTGGCTTCGTAGGACACTTTTTAGAAAGTCCGTTTTGGTAGCGTAACTACAAGGTAGGAACAGGGAGAGCAATTTTAATACTAATTTGGTTTCCACAGTCTGTCCAATATATTTACCTCTGCAACCAGTTGCTAAATTGGATTTCCAAAGTATGAAGTTGAGTAAAACTGTCTAGAACAAACTAAACTCACCATTGATAGGCATGAAGGTAATTGGATCAGAGGCACCCCACACCTCAAGAGGATGGATTAGATGATGTCTAAAAATTGATATGAAAACCAGTCATCTACGTCCCTGGGTGGGCTTGAACCACCAACCTTTCGGTTAACAGCCGAAAACGCTAACCAATTGCGCCACAGAGACAACTTGCAGCGTGTGTTCATGACATGGGCTGAAATGCATTATTACGGACAAATTTCATGACATTTCATTACTGTTCTTTATCTGCCAACCAACAAAAATAAATATTGGTTCTTTCCTGGGTTGCCTCAAACCTTCAGGAGTCAACAAACATTGCATGACTAGCAGAGTGGCGCAGCGGAAGCGTGCTGGGCCAATAACCCAGAGGTCGATGGATCGAAACCATCCTCTGCTACTTGCTCTTTCTTCATCATCTAAGGCAATCCTAAATTGGTAAACTTGTGGTAGAAACTTTGTTTCTTTTCTGTTTAGTTAAAGAAAAAAGTCTATTATAATCTCAGCTCATGTTAACAGAATGCTGCTGCCAGTCTTTATGTCAAAATCAACATACTTTCTTTTCTTTACCCTAACAGTGCTCTGGTTACATAGGTAAAAATCGACCTTGCCCATAGCAAAACAATGCAGGTTTCCAAAATGATAAATCTAGTTCACATATTCATGGTGAAATGGGACAATGATGGAGTCCAAAAAATTTTCACACTTAAAAAAAAAAAAAAAAAAAAAAAGCGGAGGGACACTTGGATAGCTGAAATGGTGTAGAGCAGTTTATTTTTCTTCCTGTGAACTTGTTTTTTCTAGGGAGACACTATACTCAGGAAACATTTAGCTGCCATTGCATATGGAATTGGTTTTTGGCAACAATACAAGAATAAATGCTTGTGCACAGGCTTTATTCATGGACTTGGCTTCGTAGGACACTTTTTAGAAAGTCCGTTTTGGCAGCGTAACTACAAGGTAGGAACAGGGAGAGCAATTTTAATACTAATTTGGTTTCCACAGTCTGTCCAATATATTTACCTCTGCAACCAGTTGCTAAATTGGATTTCCAAAGTATGAAGTTGAGTAAAACTGTCTAGAACAAACTAAACTCACCATTGATAGGCATGAAGGTAATTGGATCAGAGGCACCCCACACCTCAAGAGGATGGATTAGATGATGTCTAAAAATTGATATGAAAACCAGTCATCTACGTCCCTGGGTGGGTTTAAACCACCAACTTTTTGGTTAACAGCCGAACACGCTAACCAATTGCGCCACAGAGACAACTTGCAGCGTGTGTTCATGACATGGGCTGAAATGCATTACTACGGACAAATTTCATGACATTTCATTACTGTTCTTTATCTGCCAACCAACAAAAATAAATATTGGTTCTTTCCTGGGTTGCCTCAAACCTCCAGGAGTCAACAAAACATTGCATGACTAGCAGAGTGGCGCAGCGGAAGCGTGCTGGGCCCATAACCCAGAGGTCGATGGATCGAAACCATCCTCTGCTACTTGCTCTTTCTTCATTATCTAAGGCAATCCTAAATTGGTAGACTTGTGGTAGAAACTTTGTTTCTTTTCTGTTTAGTTAAAGAAAAAAGTCTATTATAATCTCAGCTCATGTTAACAGAATGCTGCTGCCAGTCTTTATGTCAAAATCAACATACTTTCTTTTCTTTACCCTAACAGTGCTCTGGTTACATAGGTAAAAATCGACCTTGCCCATAGCAAAACAATGCAGGTTTCCAAAATGATAAATCTAGTTCACATATTCATGGTGAAATGGGACAATGATGGAGTCCAAAAAATTTTCACACTTAAAAAAAAAAAAAAAAAAAAAAGCGGAGGGACACTTGGATAGCTGAAATGGTGTAGAGCAGTTTATTTTTCTTCCTGTGAACTTGTTTTTTCTAGGGAGACACTATACTCAGGAAACATTTAGCTGCCATTGCATATGGAATTGGTTTTTGGCAACAATACAAGAATAAATGCTTGTGCACAGGCTTTATTCATGGACTTGGCTTCGTAGGACACTTTTTAGAAAGTCCGTTTTGGTAGCGTAACTACAAGGTAGGAACAGGGAGAGCAATTTTAATACTAATTTGGTTTCCACAGTCTGTCCAATATATTTACCTCTGCAACCAGTTGCTAAATTGGATTTCCAAAGTATGAAGTTGAGTAAAACTGTCTAGAACAAACTAAACTCACCATTGATAGGCATGAAGGTAATTGGATCAGAGGCACCCCACACCTCAAGAGGATGGATTAGATGATGTCTAAAAATTGATATGAAAACCAGTCATCTACGTCCCTGGGTGGGCTTGAACCACCAACCTTTCGGTTAACAGCCGAACACGCTAACCAATTGCGCCACAGAGACAACTTGCAGCGTGTGTTCATGACATGGGCTGAAATGCATTATTACGGACAAATTTCATGACATTTCATTACTGTTCTTTATCTGCCAACCAACAAAAATAAATATTGGTTCTTTCCTGGGTTGCCTCAAACCTTCAGGAGTCAACAAACATTGCATGACTAGCAGAGTGGCGCAGCGGAAGCGTGCTGGGCCAATAACCCAGAGGTCGATGGGTTGAAACCATCCTCTGCTACTTGCTCTTTCTTCATTATCTAAGGCAATCCTAAATTGGTAAACTTGTGGTAGAAAATTTGTTTCTTTTCTGTTTAGTTAAAGAAAAAAGTCTATTATAATCTCAGCTCATGTTAACAGAATGCTGCTGCCAGTCTTTATGTCAAAATCAACATACTTTCTTTTCTTTACCCTAACAGTGCTCTGGTTACATAGGTAAAAATCGACCTTGCCCATAGCAAAACAATGCAGGTTTCCAAAATGATAAATCTAGTTCACATATTCATGGTGAAATGGGACAATGATGGAGTCCAAAAAATTTTCACACTTAAAAAAAAAAAAAAAAAAAAAAAGCGGAGGGACACTTGGATAGCTGAAATGGTGTAGAGCAGTTTATTTTTCTTCCTGTGAACTTGTTTTTTATAGGGAGACACTATACTCAGGAAACATTTAGCTGCCATTGCATATGGAATTGGTTTTTGGCAACAATACAAGAATAAATGCTTGTGCACAGGCTTTATTCATGGACTTGGCTTCGTAGGACACTTTTTAGAAAGTCCGTTTTGGTAGCGTAACTACAAGGTAGGAACAGGGAGAGCAATTTTAATACTAATTTGGTTTCCACAGTCTGTCCAATATATTTACCTCTGCAACCAGTTGCTAAATTGGATTTCCAAAGTATGAAGTTGAGTAAAACTGTCTAGAACAAACTAAACTCACCATTGATAGGCATGAAGGTAATTGGATCAGAGGCACCCCACACCTCAAGAGGATGGATTAGATGATGTCTAAAAATTGATATGAAAACCAGTCATCTACGTCCCTGGGTGGGCTTGAACCACCAACCTTTCGGTTAACAGCCGAACACGCTAACCAATTGCGCCACAGAGACAACTTGCAGCGTGTGTTCATGACATGGGCTGAAATGCATTATTACGGACAAATTTCATGACATTTCATTACTGTTCTTTATCTGCCAACCAACAAAAATAAATATTGGTTCTTTCCTGGGTTGCCTCAAACCTTCAGGAGTCAACAAACATTGCATGACTAGCAGAGTGGCGCAGCGGAAGCGTGCTGGGCCAATAACCCAGAGGTCGATGGGTTGAAACCATCCTCTGCTACTTGCTCTTTCTTCATTATCTAAGGCAATCCTAAATTGGTAAACTTGTGGTAGAAACTTTGTTTCTTTTCTGTTTAGTTAAAGAAAAAAGTCTATTATAATCTCAGCTCATGTTAACAGAATGCTGCTGCCAGTCTTTATGTCAAAATCAACATACTTTCTTTTCTTTACCCTAACAGTGCTCTGGTTACATAGGTAAAAATCGACCTTGCCCATAGCAAAACAATGCAGGTTTCCAAAATGATAAATCTAGTTCACATATTCATGGTGAAATGGGACAATGATGGAGTCCAAAAAATTTTCACACTTAAAAAAAAAAAAAAAAAAAAAAAGCGGAGGGACACTTGGATAGCTGAAATGGTGTAGAGCAGTTTATTTTTCTTCCTGTGAACTTGTTTTTTATAGGGAGACACTATACTCAGGAAACATTTAGCTGCCATTGCATATGGAATTGGTTTTTGGCAACAATACAAGAATAAATGCTTGTGCACAGGCTTTATTCATGGACTTGGCTTCGTAGGACACTTTTTAGAAAGTCCGTTTTGGTAGCGTAACTACAAGGTAGGAACAGGGAGAGCAATTTTAATACTAATTTGGTTTCCACAGTCTGTCCAATATATTTACCTCTGCAACCAGTTGCTAAATTGGATTTCCAAAGTATGAAGTTGAGTAAAACTGTCTAGAACAAACTAAACTCACCATTGATAGGCATGAAGGTAATTGGATCAGAGGCACCCCACACCTCAAGAGGATGGATTAGATGATGTCTAAAAATTGATATGAAAACCAGTCATCTACGTCCCTGGGTGGGTTTAAACCACCAACTTTTTGGTTAACAGCCGAACACGCTAACCAATTGCGCCACAGAGACAACTTGCAGCGTGTGTTCATGACATGGGCTGAAATGCATTACTACGGACAAATTTCATGACATTTCATTACTGTTCTTTATCTGCCAACCAACAAAAATAAATATTGGTTCTTTCCTGGGTTGCCTCAAACCTTCAGGAGTCAACAAACATTGCATGACTAGCAGAGTGGCGCAGCGGAAGCGTGCTGGGCCCATAACCCAGAGGTCGATGGATCGAAACCATCCTCTGCTACTTGCTCTTTCTTCATTATCTAAGGCAATCCTAAATTGGTAAACTTGTGGTAGAAACTTTGTTTCTTTTCTGTTTAGTTAAAGAAAAAAGTCTATTATAATCTCAGCTCATGTTAACAGAATGCTGCTGCCAGTCTTTATGTCAAAATCAACATACTTTCTTTTCTTTACCCTAACAGTGCTCTGGTTACATAGGTAAAAATCGACCTTGCCCATAGCAAAACAATGCAGGTTTCCAAAATGATAAATCTAGTTCACATATTCATGGTGAAATGGGACAATGATGGAGTCCAAAAAATTTTCACACTTAAAAAAAAAAAAAAAAAAAAAGCGGAGGGACACTTGGATAGCTGAAATGGTGTAGAGCAGTTTATTTTTCTTCCTGTGAACCTGTTTTTTCTAGGGAGACACTATACTCAGGAAACATTTAGCTGCCATTGCATATGGAATTGGTTTTTGGCAACAATACAAGAATAAATGCTTGTGCACAGGCTTTATTCATGGACTTGGCTTCGTAGGACACTTTTTAGAAAGTCCGTTTTGGTAGCGTAACTACAAGGTAGGAACAGGGAGAGCAATTTTAATACTAATTTGGTTTCCACAGTCTGTCCAATATATTTACCTCTGCAACCAGTTGCTAAATTGGATTTCCAAAGTATGAAGTTGAGTAAAACTGTCTAGAACAAACTAAACTCACCATTGATAGGCATGAAGGTAATTGGATCAGAGGCACCCCACACCTCAAGAGGATGGATTAGATGATGTCTAAAAATTGATATGAAAACCAGTCATCTACGTCCCTGGGTGGGCTTGAACCACCAACCTTTCGGTTAACAGCCGAACACGCTAACCAATTGCGCCACAGAGACAACTTGCAGCGTGTGTTCATGACATGGGCTGAAATGCATTATTACGGACAAATTTCATGACATTTCATTACTGTTCTTTATCTGCCAACCAACAAAAATAAATATTGGTTCTTTCCTGGGTTGCCTCAAACCTTCAGGAGTCAACAAACATTGCATGACTAGCAGAGTGGCGCAGCGGAAGCGTGCTGGGCCCATAACCCAGAGGTCGATGGATCGAAACCATCCTCTGCTACTTGCTCTTTCTTCATTATCTAAGGCAATCCTAAATTGGTAAACTTGTGGTAGAAACTTTGTTTCTTTTCTGTTTAGTTAAAGAAAAAAGTCTATTATAATCTCAGCTCATGTTAACAGAATGCTGCTGCCAGTCTTTATGTCAAAATCAACATACTTTCTTTTCTTTACCCTAACAGTGCTCTGGTTACATAGGTAAAAATCGACCTTGCCCATAGCAAAACAATGCAGGTTTCCAAAATGATAAATCTAGTTCACATATTCATGGTGAAATGGGACAATGATGGAGTCCAAAAAATTTTCACACTTAAAAAAAAAAAAAAAAAAAAAAGCGGAGGGACACTTGGATAGCTGAAATGGTGTAGAGCAGTTTATTTTTCTTCCTGTGAACCTGTTTTTTCTAGGGAGACACTATACTCAGGAAACATTTAGCTGCCATTGCATATGGAATTGGTTTTTGGCAACAATACAAGAATAAATGCTTGTGCACAGGCTTTATTCATGGACTTGGCTTCGTAGGACACTTTTTAGAAAGTCCGTTTTGGTAGCGTAACTACAAGGTAGGAACAGGGAGAGCAATTTTAATACTAATTTGGTTTCCACAGTCTGTCCAATATATTTACCTCTGCAACCAGTTGCTAAATTGGATTTCCAAAGTATGAAGTTGAGTAAAACTGTCTAGAACAAACTAAACTCACCATTGATAGGCATGAAGGTAATTGGATCAGAGGCACCCCACACCTCAAGAGGATGGATTAGATGATGTCTAAAAATTGATATGAAAACCAGTCATCTACGTCCCTGGGTGGGCTTGAACCACCAACCTTTCGGTTAACAGCCGAACACGCTAACCAATTGCGCCACAGAGACAACTTGCAGCGTGTGTTCATGACATGGGCTGAAATGCATTAGTACGGACAAATTTCATGACATTTCATTACTGTTCTTTATCTGCCAACCAACAAAAATAAATATTGGTTCTTTCCTGGGTTGCCTCAAACCTTCAGGAGTCAACAAACATTGCATGACTAGCAGAGTGGCGCAGCGGAAGCGTGCTGGGCCCATAACCCAGAGGTCGATGGATCGAAACCATCCTCTGCTACTTGCTCTTTCTTCATTATCTAAGGCAATCCTAAATTGGTAAACTTGTGGTAGAAACTTTGTTTCTTTTCTGTTTAGTTAAAGAAAAAAGTCTATTACAATCTCAGCTCATTTTAACAGAATGCTGCTGCCAGTCTTTATGTCAAAATCAACATACTTTCTTTTCTTTACCCTAACAGTGCTCTGGTTACATAGGTAAAAATCGACCTTGCCCATAGCAAAACAATGCAGGTTTCCAAAATGATAAATCTAGTTCACATATTCATGGTGAAATGGGACAATGATGGAGTCCAAAAAATTTTCACACTTAAAAAAAAAAAAAAAAAAAGCGGAGGGACACTTGGATAGCTGAAATGGTGTAGAGCAGTTTATTTTTCTTCCTGTGAACTTGTTTTTTCTAGGGAGACACTATACTCAGGAAACATTTAGCTGCCATTGCATATGGAATTGGTTTTTGGCAACAATACAAGAATAAATGCTTGTGCACAGGCTTTATTCATGGACTTGGCTTCGTAGGACACTTTTTAGAAAGTCCGTTTTGGTAGCGTAACTACAAGGTAGGAACAGGGAGAGCAATTTTAATACTAATTTGGTTTCCACAGTCTGTCCAATATATTTACCTCTGCAACCAGTTGCTAAATTGGATTTCCAAAGTATGAAGTTGAGTAAAACTGTCTAGAACAAACTAAACTCACCATTGATAGGCATGAAGGTAATTGGATCAGAGGCACCCCACACCTCAAGAGGATGGATTAGATGATGTCTAAAAATTGATATGAAAACCAGTCATCTACGTCCCTGGGTGGGCTTGAACCACCAACCTTTCGGTTAACAGCCGAACACGCTAACCAATTGCGCCACAGAGACAACTTGCAGCATGTGTTCATGACATGGGCTGAAATGCATTATTACGGACAAATTTCATGACATTTCATTACTGTTCTTTATCTGCCAACCAACAAAAATAAATATTGGTTCTTTCCTGGGTTGCCTCAAACCTTCAGGAGTCAACAAACATTGCATGACTAGCAGAGTGGCGCAGCGGAAGCGTGCTGGGCCCATAACCCAGAGGTCGATGGATCGAAACCATCCTCTGCTACTTGCTCTTTCTTCATTATCTAAGGCAATCCTAAATTGGTAAACTTGTGGTAGAAACTTTGTTTCTTTTCTGTTTAGTTAAAGAAAAAAGTCTATTATAATCTCAGCTCATGTTAACAGAATGCTGCTGCCAGTCTTTATGTCAAAATCAACATACTTTCTTTTCTTTACCCTAACAGTGCTCTGGTTACATAGGTAAAAATTGACCTTGCCCATAGCAAAACAATGCAGGTTTCCAAAATGATAAATCTAGTTCACATATTCATGGTGAAATGGGACAATGATGGAGTCCAAAAAATTTTCACACTTAAAAAAAAAAAAAAAAAAAAAAAGCGGAGGGACACTTGGATAGCTGAAATGGTGTAGAGCAGTTTATTTTTCTTCCTGTGAACTTGTTTTTTCTAGGGTGACACTATACTCAGGAAACATTTAGCTGCCATTGCATATGGAATTGGTTTTTGGCAACAATACAAGAATAAATGCTTGTGCACAGGCTTTATTCATGGACTTGGCTTCGTAGGACACTTTTTAGAAAGTCCGTTTTGGTAGCGTAACTACAAGGTAGGAACAGGGAGAGCAATTTTAATACTAATTTGGTTTCCACAGTCTGTCCAATATATTTACCTCTGCAACCAGTTGCTAAATTGGATTTCCAAAGTATGAAGTTGAGTAAAACTGTCTAGAACAAACTAAACTCACCATTGATAGGCATGAAGGTAATTGGATCAGAGGCACCCCACACCTCAAGAGGATGGATTAGATGATGTCTAAAAATTGATATGAAAACCAGTCATCTACGTCCCTGGGTGGGCTTGAACCACCAACCTTTCGGTTAACAGCCGAACACGCTAACCAATTGCGCCACAGAGACAACTTGCAGCGTGTGTTCATGACATGGGCTGAAATGCATTATTACGGACAAATTTCATGACATTTCATTACTGTTCTTTATCTGCCAACCAACAAAAATAAATATTGGTTCTTTCCTGGGTTGCCTCAAACCTTCAGGAGTCAACAAACATTGCATGACTAGCAGAGTGGCGCAGCGGAAGCGTGCTGGGCCCATAACCCAGAGGTCGATGGATTGAAACCATCCTCTGCTACTTGCTCTTTCTTCATTATCTAAGGCAATCCTAAATTGGTAAACTTGTGGTAGAAACTTTGTTTCTTTTCTGTTTAGTTAAAGAAAAAAGTCTATTATAATCTCAGCTCATGTTAACAGAATGCTGCTGCCAGTCTTTATGTCAAAATCAACATACTTTCTTTTCTTTACCCTAACAGTGCTCTGGTTACATAGGTAAAAATCGACCTTGCCCATAGCAAAACAATGCAGGTTTCCAAAATGATAAATCTAGTTCACATATTCATGGTGAAATGGGACAATGATGGAGTCCAAAAAATTTTCACACTTAAAAAAAAAAAAAAAAAGCGGAGGGACACTTGGATAGCTGAAATGGTGTAGAGCAGTTTATTTTTCTTCCTGTGAACTTGTTTTTTCTAGGGAGACACTATACTCAGGAAACATTTAGCTGCCATTGCATATGGAATTGGTTTTTGGCAACAATACAAGAATAAATGCTTGTGCACAGGCTTTATTCATGGACTTGGCTTCGTAGGACACTTTTTAGAAAGTCCGTTTTGGTAGCGTAACTACAAGGTAGGAACAGGGAGAGCAATTTTAATACTAATTTGGTTTCCACAGTCTGTCCAATATATTTACCTCTGCAACCAGTTGCTAAATTGGATTTCCAAAGTATGAAGTTGAGTAAAACTGTCTAGAACAAACTAAACTCACCATTGATAGGCATGAAGGTAATTGGATCAGAGGCACCCCACACCTCAAGAGGATGGATTAGATGATGTCTAAAAATTGATATGAAAACCAGTCATCTACGTCCCTGGGTGGGCTTGAACCACCAACCTTTCGGTTAACAGCCGAACACGCTAACCAATTGGGCCACAGAGACAACTTGCAGCATGTGTTCATGACATGGGCTGAAATGCATTATTACGGACAAATTTCATGACATTTCATTACTGTTCTTTATCTGCCAACCAACAAAAATAAATATTGGTTCTTTCCTGGGTTGCCTCAAACCTTCAGGAGTCAACAAACATTGCATGACTAGCAGAGTGGCGCAGCGGAAGCGTGCTGGGCCCATAACCCAGAGGTCGATGGATCGAAACCATCCTCTGCTACTTGCTCTTTCTTCATTATCTAAGGCAATCCTAAATTGGTAAACTTGTGGTAGAAACTTTGTTTCTTTTCTGTTTAGTTAAAGAAAAAAGTCTATTACAATCTCAGCTCATGTTAACAGAATGCTGCTGCCAGTCTTTATGTCAAAATCAACATACTTTCTTTTCTTTACCCTAACAGTGCTCTGGTTACATAGGTAAAAATCGACCTTGCCCATAGCAAAACAATGCAGGTTTCCAAAATGATAAATCTAGTTCACATATTCATGGTGAAATGGGACAATGATGGAGTCCAAAAAATTTTCACACTTAAAAAAAAAAAAAGCGGAGGGACACTTGGATAGCTGAAATGGTGTAGAGCAGTTTATTTTTCTTCCTGTGAACTTGTTTTTTCTAGGGAGACACTATACTCAGGAAACATTTAGCTGCCATTGCATATGGAATTGGTTTTTGGCAACAATACAAGAATAAATGCTTGTGCACAGGCTTTATTCATGGACTTGGCTTCGTAGGACACATTTTAGAAAGTCCGTTTTGGTAGCGTAACTACAAGGTAGGAACAGGGAGAGCAATTTTAATACTAATTTGGTTTCCACAGTCTGTCCAATATATTTACCTCTGCAACCAGTTGCTAAATTGGATTTCCAAAGTATGAAGTTGAGTAAAACTGTCTAGAACAAACTAAACTCACCATTGATAGGCATGAAGGTAATTGGATCAGAGGCACCCCACACCTCAAGAGGATGGATTAGATGATGTCTAAAAATTGATATGAAAACCAGTCATCTACGTCCCTGGGTGGGCTTGAACCACCAACCTTTCGGTTAACAGCCGAACACGCTAACCAATTGCGCCACAGAGACAACTTGCAGCGTGTGTTCATGACATGGGCTGAAATGCATTATTACGGACAAATTTCATGACATTTCATTACTGTTCTTTATCTGCCAACCAACAAAAATAAATATTGGTTCTTTCCTGGGTTGCCTCAAACCTTCAGGAGTCAACAAACATTGCATGACTAGCAGAGTGGCGCAGCGGAAGCGTGCTGGGCCCATAACCCAGAGGTCGATGGATCGAAACCATCCTCTGCTACTTGCTCTTTCTTCATTATCTAAGGCAATCCTAAATTGGTAAACTTGTGGTAGAAACTTTGTTTCTTTTCTGTTTAGTTAAAGAAAAAAGTCTATTATAATCTCAGCTCATGTTAACAGAATGCTGCTGCCAGTCTTTATGTCAAAATCAACATACTTTCTTTTCTTTACCCTAACAGTGCTCTGGTTACATAGGTAAAAATCGACCTTGCCCATAGCAAAACAATGCAGGTTTCCAAAATTATAAATCTAGTTCACATATTCATGGTGAAATGGGACAATGATGGAGTCCAAAAAATTTTCACACTTAAAAAAAAAAAAAAAAAAAAAGCGGAGGGACACTTGGATAGCTGAAATGGTGTAGAGCAGTTTATTTTTCTTCCTGTGAACTTGTTTTTTCTAGGGAGACACTATACTCAGGAAACATTTAGCTGCCATTGCATATGGAATTGGTTTTTGGCAACAATACAAGAATAAATGCTTGTGCACAGGCTTTATTCATGGACTTGGCTTCGTAGGACACTTTTTAGAAAGTCCGTTTTGGTAGCGTAACTACAAGGTAGGAACAGGGAGAGCAATTTTAATACTAATTTGGTTTCCACAGTCTGTCCAATATATTTACCTCTGCAACCAGTTGCTAAATTGGATTTCCAAAGTATGAAGTTGAGTAAAACTGTCTAGAACAAACTAAACTCACCATTGATAGGCATGAAGGTAATTGGATCAGAGGCACCCCACACCTCAAGAGGATGGATTAGATGATTTCTAAAAATTGATATGAAAACCAGTCATCTACGTCCCTGGGTGGGCTTGAACCACCAACCTTTCGGTTAACAGCCGAACACGCTAACCAATTGCACCACAGAGACAACTTGCAGCGTGTGTTCATGACATTGGCTGAAATGCATTATTACGGACAAATTTCATGACATTTCATTACTGTTCTTTATCTGCCAACCAACAAAAATAAATATTGGTTCTTTCCTGGGTTGCCTCAAACCTTCAGGAGTCAACAAACATTGCATGACTAGCAGAGTGGCGCAGCGGAAGCGTGCTGGGCCCATAACCCAGAGGTCGATGAATCGAAACCATCCTCTGCTACTTGCTTTTTCTTCATTATCTAAGGCAATCCTAAATTGGTAAACTTGTGGTAGAAACTTTGTTTCTTTTCTGTTTAGTTAAAGAAAAAAGTCTATTATAATCTCAGCTCATGTTAACAGAATGCTGCTGCCAGTCTTTATGTCAAAATCAACATACTTTCTTTTCTTTACCCTAACAGTGCTCTGGTTACATAGGTAAAAATCGACCTTGCCCATAGCAAAACAATGCAGGTTTCCAAAATGATAAATCTAGTTCACATATTCATGGTGAAATGGGACAATGATGGAGTCCAAAAAATTTTCACACTTAAAAAAAAAAAAAAAAAAAAAAAGCGGAGGGACACTTGGATAGCTGAAATGGTGTAGAGCAGTTTATTTTTCTTCCTGTGAACTTGTTTTTTCTAGGGAGACACTATACTCAGGAAACATTTAGCTGCCATTGCATATGGAATTGGTTTTTGGCAACAATACAAGAATAAATGCTTGTGCACAGGCTTTATTCATGGACTTGGCTTCGTAGGACACTTTTTAGAAAGTCCGTTTTGGTAGCGTAACTACAAGGTAGGAACAGGGAGAGCAATTTTAATACTAATTTGGTTTCCACAGTCTGTCCAATATATTTACCTCTGCAACCAGTTGCTAAATTGGATTTCCAAAGTATGAAGTTGAGTAAAACTGTCTAGAACAAACTAAACTCACCATTGATAGGCATGAAGGTAATTGGATCAGAGGCACCCACACCTCAAGAGGATGGATTAGATGATGTCTAAAAATTGATATGAAAACCAGTCATCTACGTCCCTGGGTGGGCTTGAACCACCAACCTTTCGGTTAACAGCTGAACACGCTAACCAATTGCGCCACAGAGACAACTTGCAGCATGTGTTCATGACATGGGCTGAAATGCATTATTACGGACAAATTTCATGACATTTCATTACTGTTCTTTATCTGCCAACCAACAAAAATAAATATTGGTTCTTTCCTGGGTTGCCTCAAACCTTCAGGAGTCAACAAACATTGCATGACTAGCAGAGTGGCGCAGCGGAAGCGTGCTGGGCCCATAACCCAGAGGTCGATGGATCGAAACCATCCTCTGCTACTTGCTCTTTCTTCATTATCTAAGGCAATCCTAAATTGGTAAACTTGTGGTAGAAACTTTGTTTCTTTTCTGTTTAGTTAAAGAAAAAAGTCTATTATAATCTCATCTCATTTTAACAGAATGCTGCTGCCAGTCTTTATGTCAAAATCAACATACTTTCTTTTCTTTACCCTAACAGTGCTCTGGTTACATAGGTAAAAATCGACCTTGCCCATAGCAAAACAATGCAGGTTTCCAAAATGATAAATCTAGTTCACATATTCATGGTGAAATGGGACAATGATGGAGTCCAAAAAATTTTCACACTTAAAAAAAAAAAAAAAAAAGCGGAGGGACACTTGGATAGCTGAAATGGTGTAGAGCAGTTTATTTTTCTTCCTGTGAACTTGTTTTTTCTAGGGAGACACTATACTCAGGAAACCTTTAGCTGCCATTGCATATGGAATTGGTTTTTGGCAACAATACAAGAATAAATGCTTTTGCACAGGCTTTATTCATGGACTTGGCTTCGTAGGACACTTTTTAGAAAGTCCGTTTTGGTAGCGTAACTACAAGGTAGGAACAGGGAGAGCAATTTTAATACTAATTTGGTTTCCACAGTCTGTCCAATATATTTACCTCTGCAACCAGTTGCTAAATTGGATTTCCAAAGTATGAAGTTGAGTAAAACTGTCTAGAACAAACTAAACTCACCATTGATAGGCATGAAGGTAATTGGATCAGAGGCACCCCACACCTCAAGAGGATGGATTAGATGATGTCTAAAAATTGATATGAAAACCAGTCATCTAGTCAACAAACATTGCATGACTAGCAGAGTGGCGCAGCGGAAGCGTGCTGGGCCCATAACCCAGAGGTCGATGGATCGAAACCATCCTCTGCTACTTGCTCTTTCTTCATTATCTAAGGCAATCCTAAATTGGTAAACTTGTGGTAGAAACTTTGTTTCTTTTCTGTTTAGTTAAAGAAAAAAGTCTATTACAATCTCAGATCATTTTACCAGAATGCTGCTGCCAGTCTTTATGTCAAAATCAACATACTTTCTTTTCTTTACCCTAACAGTGCTCTGGTTACATAGGTAAAAATCGACCTTGCCCATAGCAAAACAATGCAGGTTTCCAAAATGATAAATCTAGTTCACATATTCATGGTGAAATGGGACAATGATGGAGTCCAAAAAATTTTCACACTTAAAAAAAAAAAAAAAAGCGGAGGGACACTTGGATAGCTGAAATGGTGTAGAGCAGTTTATTTTTCTTCCTGTGAACTTGTTTTTTCTAGGGAGACACTATACTCAGGAAACATTTAGCTGCCATTGCATATGGAATTGGTTTTTGGCAACAATACAAGAATAAATGCTTGTGCACAGGCTTTATTCATGGACTTGGCTTCGTAGGACACTTTTTAGAAAGTCCGTTTTGGTAGCGTAACTACAAGGTAGGAACAGGGAGAGCAATTTTAATACTAATTTGGTTTCCACAGTCTGTCCAATATATTTACCTCTGCAACCAGTTGCTAAATTGGATTTCCAAAGTATGAAGTTGAGTAAAACTGTCTAGAACAAACTAAACTCACCATTGATAGGCATGAAGGTAATTGGATCAGAGGCACCCCACACCTCAAGAGGATGGATTAGATGATGTCTAAAAATTGATATGAAAACCAGTCATCTAGTCAACAAACATTGCATGGCTAGCAGAGTGGCGCAGCGGAAGCGTGCTGGGCCCATAACCCAGAGGTCGCTGGATCGAAACCATCCTCTGCTACTTGCTCTTTCTTCATTATCTAAGGCAATCCTAAATTGGTAAACTTGTGGTAGAAACTTTGTTTCTTTTCTGTTTAGTTAAAGAAAAAAGTCTATTATAATCTCAGCTCATGTTAACAGAATGCTGCTGCCAGTCTTTATGTCAAAATCAACATACTTTCTTTTCTTTACCCTAACAGTGCTCTGGTTACATAGGTAAAAATCGACCTTGCCCATAGCAAAACAATGCAGGTTTCCAAAATGATAAATCTAGTTCACATATTCATGGTGAAATGGGACAATGATGGAGTCCAAAAAATTTTCACACTTAAAAAAAAAAAAAAGCGGAGGGACACTTGGATAGCTGAAATGGTGTAGAGCAGTTTATTTTTCTTCCTGTGAACTTGTTTTTTCTAGGGAGACACTATACTCAGGAAACATTTAGCTGCCATTGCATATGGAATTGGTTTTTGGCAACAATACAAGAATAAATGCTTGTGCACAGGCTTTATTCATGGACTTGGCTTCGTAGGACACTTTTTAGAAAGTCCGTTTTGGTAGCGTAACTACAAGGTAGGAACAGGGAGAGCAATTTTAATACTAATTTGGTTTCCACAGTCTGTCCAATATATTTACCTCTGCAACCAGTTGCTAAATTGGATTTCCAAAGTATGAAGTTGAGTAAAACTGTCTAGAACAAACTAAACTCACCATTGATAGGCATGAAGGTAATTGGATCAGAGGCACCCCACACCTCAAGAGGATGGATTAGATGATGTCTAAAAATTGATATGAAAACCAGTCATCTAGTCAACAAACATTGCATGACTAGCAGAGTGGTGCAGCGGAAGCGTGCTGGGCCCCTAACCCAGAGATTGATGGATCGAAACCATCCTCTGCTACTTGCTCTTTCTTCATTATCTAAGGCAATCCTAAATTGGTAAACTTGTGGTAGAAACTTTGTTTCTTTTCTGTTTAGTTAAAGAAAAAAGTCTATTACAATCTCAGATTATTTTACCAGAATGCTGCTGCCAGTCTTTATGTCAAAATCAACATACTTTCTTTTCTTTACCCTAACAGTGCTCTGGTTACATAGGTAAAAATCGACCTTGCCCATAGCAAAACAATGCAGGTTTCCAAAATGATAAATCTAGTTCACATATTCATGGTGAAATGGGACAATGATGGAGTCCAAAAAATTTTCACACTTAAAAAAAAAAAAAAAAGCGGAGGGACACTTGGATAGCTGAAATGGTGTAGAGCAGTTTATTTTTCTTCCTGTGAACTTGTTTTTTCTAGGGAGACACTATACTCAGGAAACATTTAGCTGCCATTGCATATGGAATTGGTTTTTGGCAACAATACAAGAATAAATGCTTGTGCACAGGCTTTATTCATGGACTTGGCTTCGTAGGACACTTTTTAGAAAGTCCGTTTTGGTAGCGTAACTACAAGGTAGGAACAGGGAGAGCAATTTTAATACTAATTTGGTTTCCACAGTCTGTCCAATATATTTACCTCTGCAACCAGTTGCTAAATTGGATTTCCAAAGTATGAAGTTGAGTAAAACTGTCTAGAACAAACTAAACTCACCATTGATAGGCATGAAGGTAATTAGATCAGAGGCACCCCACACCTCAAGAGGATGGATTAGATGATGTCTAAAAATTGATATGAAAACCAGTCATCTAGTCAACAAACATTGCATGACTAGCAGAGTGGCGCAGCGGAAGCGTGCTGGGCCCATAACCCAGATTTCGATGGATCGAAACCATCCTCTGCTACTTGCTCTTTCTTCATTATCTAAGGCAATCCTAAATTGGTAAACTTGTGGTAGAAACTTTGTTTCTTTTCTGTTTAGTTAAAGAAAAAAGTCTATTACAATCTCAGCTCATGTTAACAGAATTCTGCTGCCAGTCTTTATGTCAAAATCAACATACTTTCTTTTCTTTACCCTAACAGTGCTCTGGTTACATAGGTAAAAATCGACCTTGCCCATAGCAAAACAATGCAGGTTTCCAAAATGATAAATCTAGTTCACATATTCATGGTGAAATGGGACAATGATGGAGTCCAAAAAATTTTCACACTTAAAAAAAAAAAAAAAAGCGGAGGGACACTTGGATAGCTGAAATGGTGTAGAGCAGTTTATTTTTCTTCCTGTGAACTTGTTTTTTCTAGGGAGACACTATACTCAGGAAACATTTAGCTGCCATTGCATATGGAATTGGTTTTTGGCAACAATACAAGAATAAATGCTTGTGCACAGGCTTTATTCATGGACTTGGCTTCGTAGGACACCTTTTAGAAAGTCCGTTTTGGTAGCGTAACTACAAGGTAGGAACAGGGAGAGCAATTTTAATACTAATTTGGTTTCCACAGTCTGTCCAATATATTTACCTCTGCAACCAGTTGCTAAATTGGATTTCCAAAGTATGAAGTTGAGTAAAACTGTCTAGAACAAACTAAACTCACCATTGATAGGCATGAAGGTAATTGGATCAGAGGCACCCCACACCTCAAGAGGATGGATTAGATGATGTCTAAAAATTGATATGAAAACCAGTCATCTACGTCCCTGGGTGGGCTTGAACCACCAACCTTTCGGTTAACAGCTGAACACGCTAACCAATTGCGCCACAGAGACAACTTGCAGCGTGTGTTCATGACATGGGCTGAAATGCATTATTCCGGACAAATTTCATGACATTTCATTACTGTTCTTTATCTGCCAACCAACAAAAATAAATATTGGTTCTTTCCTGGGTTGCCTCAAACCTTCAGGAGTCAACAAACATTGCATGACTAGCAGAGTGGCGCAGCGGAAGCGTGCTGGACCCATAACCCAGAGGTCGATGGATCGAAACCATCCTCTGCTACTTGCTCTTTCTTCATTATCTAAGGCAATCCTAAATTGGTAAACTTGTGGTAGAAACTTTGTTTCTTTTCTGTTTAGTTAAAGAAAAAAGTCTATTACAATCTCAGCTCATGTTAACAGAATGCTGCTGCCAGTCTTTATGTCAAAATCAACATACTTTCTTTTCTTTACCCTAACAGTGCTCTGGTTACATAGGTAAAAATCGACCTTGCCCATAGCAAAACAATGCAGGTTTCCAAAATGATAAATCTAGTTCACATATTCATGGTGAAATGGGACAATGATGGAGTCCAAAAAATTTTCACACTTAAAAAAAAAAAAAAAAAGCGGAGGGACACTTGGATAGCTGAAATGGTGTAGAGCAGTTTATTTTTCTTCCTGTGAACTTGTTTTTTCTAGGGAGACACTATACTCAGGAAACATTTAGCTGCCATTGCATATGGAATTGGTTTTTGGCAACAATACAAGAATAAATGCTTGTGCACAGGCTTTATTCATGGACTTGGCTTCGTAGGACACTTTTTAGAAAGTCCGTTTTGGTAGCGTAACTACAAGGTAGGAACAGGGAGAGCAATTTTAATACTAATTTGGTTTCCACAGTCTGTCCAATATATTTACCTCTGCAACCAGTTGCTAAATTGGATTTCCAAAGTATGAAGTTGAGTAAAACTGTCTAGAACAAACTAAACTCACCATTGATAGGCATGAAGGTAATTGGATCAGAGGCACCCCACACCTCAAGAGGATGGATTAGATGATTTCTAAAAATTGATATGAAAACCAGTCATCTACGTCCCTGGGTGGGCTTGAACCACCAACCTTTCGGTTAACAGCCGAACACGCTAACCAATTGCACCACAGAGACAACTTGCAGCGTGTGTTCATGACATTGGCTGAAATGCATTATTACGGACAAATTTCATGACATTTCATTACTGTTCTTTATCTGCCAACCAACAAAAATAAATATTGGTTCTTTCCTGGGTTGCCTCAAACCTTCAGGAGTCAACAAACATTGCATGACTAGCAGAGTGGCGCAGCGGAAGCGTGCTGGGCCCATAACCCAGAGGTCGATGAATCGAAACCATCCTCTGCTACTTGCTTTTTCTTCATTATCTAAGGCAATCCTAACTTGGTAAACTTGTGGTAGAAACTTTGTTTCTTTTCTGTTTAGTTAAAGAAAAAAGTCTATTATAATCTCAGCTCATATTAACAGAATGCTGCTGCCAGTCTTTATGTCAAAATCAACATACTTTCTTTTCTTTACCCTAACAGTGCTCTGGTTACATAGGTAAAAATCGACCTTGCCCATAGCAAAACAATGCAGGTTTCCAAAATGATAAATCTAGTTCACATATTCATGGTGAAATGGGACAATGATGGAGTCCAAAAAATTTTCACACTTAAAAAAAAAAAAAAAAAAGCGGAGGGACACTTGGATAGCTGAAATGGTGTAGAGCAGTTTATTTTTCTTCCTGTGAACTTGTTTTTTCTAGGGAGACACTATACTCAGGAAACATTTAGCTGCCATTGCATATGGAATTGGTTTTTGGCAACAATACAAGAATAAATGCTTGTGCACAGGCTTTATTCATGGACTTGGCTTCGTAGGACACTTTTTAGAAAGTCCGTTTTGGTAGCGTAACTACAAGGTAGGAACAGGGAGAGCAATTTTAATACTAATTTGGTTTCCACGGTCTGTCCAATATATTTACCTCTGCAACCAGTTGCTAAATTGGATTTCCAAAGTATGAAGTTGAGTAAAACTGTCTAGAACAAACTAAACTCACCATTGATAGGCATGAAGGTAATTGGATCAGAGGCACCCCACACCTCAAGAGGATGGATTAGATGATGTCTAAAAATTGATATGAAAACCAGTCATCTACGTCCCTGAGTGGGCTTGAACCACCAACCTTTCGGTTAACAGCCGAACACGCTAACCAATTGCGCCACAGAGACAACTTGCAGCGTGTGTTCATGACATGGGCTGAAATGCATTATTACGGACAAATTTCATGACATTTCATTACTGTTCTTTATCTGCCAACCAACAAAAATAAATATTGGTTCTTTCCTGGGTTGCCTCAAACCTTCAGGAGTCAACAAACATTGCATGACTAGCAGAGTGGCGCAGCGGAAGCGTGCTGGGCCCATAACCCAGAGGTCGATGGATCGAAACCATCCTCTGCTACTTGCTCTTTCTTCATTATCTAAGGCAATCCTAACTTGGTAAACTTGTGGTAGAAACTTTGTTTCTTTTCTGTTTAGTTAAAGAAAAAAGTCTATTATAATCTCAGCTCATGTTAACAGAATGCTGCTGCCAGTCTTTATGTCAAAATCAACATACTTTCTTTTCTTTACCCTAACAGTGCTCTGGTTACATAGGTAAAAATCGACCTTGCCCATAGCAAAACAATGCAGGTTTCCAAAATGATAAATCTAGTTCACATATTCATGGTGAAATGGGACAATGATGGAGTCCAAAAAATTTTCACACTTAAAAAAAAAAAAAAAGCGGAGGGACACTTGGATAGCTGAAATGGTGTAGAGCAGTTTATTTTTCTTCCTGTGAACTTGTTTTTTCTAGGGAGACACTATACTCAGGAAACATTTAGCTGCCATTGCATATGGAATTGGTTTTTGGCAACAATACAAGAATAAATGCTTGTGCACAGGCTTTATTCATGGACTTGGCTTCGTAGGACACTTTTTAGAAAGTCCGTTTTGGTAGCGTAACTACAAGGTAGGAACAGGGAGAGCAATTTTAATACTAATTTGGTTTCCACAGTCTGTCCAATATATTTACCTCTGCAACCAGTTGCTAAATTGGATTTCCAAAGTATGAAGTTGAGTAAAACTGTCTAGAACAAACTAAACTCACCATTGATAGGCATGAAGGTAATTGGATCAGAGGCACCCCACACCTCAAGAGGATGGATTAGATGATGTCTAAAAATTGATATGAAAACCAGTCATCTACGTCCCTGGGTGGGCTTGAACCACCAACCTTTCGGTTAACAGCCGAACACGCTAACCAATTGCGCCACAGAGACAACTTGCAGCGTGTGTTCATGACATGGGCTGAAATGCATTATTACGGACAAATTTCATGACATTTCATTACTGTTCTTTATCTGCCAACCAACAAAAATAAATATTGGTTCTTTCCTGGGTTGCCTCAAACCTTCAGGAGTCAACAAACATTGCATGACTAGCAGAGTGGCGCAGCGGAAGCGTGCTGGGCCCATAACCCAGAGGTCGATGGATCGAAACCATCCTCTGCTACTTGCTCTTTCTTCATTATCTAAGGCAGTCCTAAATTGGTAAACTTGTGGTAGAAACTTTGTTTCTTTTCTGTTTAGTTAAAGAAAAAAGTCTATTATAATCTCAGCTCATGTTAACAGAATGCTGCTGCCAGTCTTTATGTCAAAATCAACATACTTTCTTTTCTTTACCCTAACAGTGCTCTGGTTACATAGGTAAAAATCGACCTTGCCCATAGCAAAACAATGCAGGTTTCCAAAATGATAAATCTAGTTCACATATTCATGGTGAAATGGGACAATGATGGAGTCCAAAAAATGTTCACACTTAAAAAAAAAAAAAAAAAAAAAAGCGGAGGGACACTTGGATAGCTGAAATGGTGTAGAGCAGTTTATTTTTCTTCCTGTGAACTTGTTTTTTCTAGGGAGACACTATACTCAGGAAACATTTAGCTGCCATTGCATATGGAATTGGTTTTTGGCAACAATACAAGAATAAATGCTTGTGCACAGGCTTTATTCATGGACTTGGCTTCGTAGGACACTTTTTAGAAAGTCCGTTTTGGTAGCGTAACTACAAGGTAGGAACAGGGAGAGCAATTTTAATACTAATTTGGTTTCCACAGTCTGTCCAATATATTTACCTCTGCAACCAGTTGCTAAATTGGATTTCCAAAGTATGAAGTTGAGTAAAACTGTCTAGAACAAACTAAACTCACCATTGATAGGCATGAAGGTAATTGGATCAGAGGCACCCCACACCTCAAGAGGATGGATTAGATGATGTCTAAAAATTGATATGAAAACCAGTCATCTACGTCCCTGGGTGGGCTTGAACCACCAACCTTTCGGTTAACAGCCGAACACGCTAACCAATTGCGCCACAGAGACAACTTGCAGCGTGTGTTCATGACATGGGCTGAAATGCATTATTACGGACAAATTTCATGACATTTCATTACTGTTCTTTATCTGCCAACCAACAAAAATAAATATTGGTTCTTTCCTGGGTTGCCTCAAACCTTCAGGAGTCAACAAACATTGCATGACTAGCAGAGTGGCGCAGCGGAAGCGTGCTGGGCCCATAACCCAGAGGTCGATGGATCGAAACCATCCTCTGCTACTTGCTCTTTCTTCATTATCTAAGGCAGTCCTAAATTGGTAAACTTGTGGTAGAAACTTTGTTTCTTTTCTGTTTAGTTAAAGAAAAAAGTCTATTATAATCTCAGCTCATGTTAACAGAATGCTGCTGCCAGTCTTTATGTCAAAATCAACATACTTTCTTTTCTTTACCCTAACAGTGCTCTGGTTACATAGGTAAAAATCGACCTTGCCCATAGCAAAACAATGCAGGTTTCCAAAATGATAAATCTAGTTCACATATTCATGGTGAAATGGGACAATGATGGAGTCCAAAAAATGTTCACACTTAAAAAAAAAAAAAAAAAAAAAAGCGGAGGGACACTTGGATAGCTGAAATGGTGTAGAGCAGTTTATTTTTCTTCCTGTGAACTTGTTTTTTCTAGGGAGACACTATACTCAGGAAACATTTAGCTGCCATTGCATATGGAATTGGTTTTTGGCAACAATACAAGAATAAATGCTTGTGCACAGGCTTTATTCATGGACTTGGCATCGTAGGACACTTTTTAGAAAGTCCGTTTTGGTAGCGTAACTACAAGGTAGGAACAGGGAGAGCAATTTTAATACTAATTTGGTTTCCACAGTCTGCCCAATATATTTACCTCTGCAACCAGTTGCTAAATTGGATTTCCAAAGTATGAAGTTGAGTAAAACTGTCTAGAACAAACTAAACTCACCATTGATAGGCATGAAGGTAATTGGATCAGAGGCACCCCACACCTCAAGAGGATGGATTAGATGATGTCTAAAAATTGATATGAAAACCAGTCATCTATGTCCCTCGGTGGGCTTGAACCACCAACCTTTCGGTTAGCAGCCGAACACGCTAACCAATTGCGCCACAGAGACAACTTGCAGCGTGTGTTCATGACATGGGCTGAAATGCATTATTCCGGACAAATTTCATGACATTTCATTACTGTTCTTTATCTGCCAACCAACAAAAATAAATATTGGTTCTTTCCTGGGTTGCCTCAAACCTTCAGGAGTCAACAAACACTTCATGACTAGCAGAGTGGCGCAGCGGAAGCGTGCTGGGCCCATAACCCAGAGGTCGATGGATCGAAACCATCCTCTGCTACTTGCTCTTTCTTCATTATCTAAGGCAATCCTAAATTGGTAAACTTGTGGTACAAACTTTGTTTCTTTTCTGTTTAGTTAAAGAAAAAAGTCTATTATAATCTCAGCTCATGTTAACAGAATGCTGCTGCCAGTCTTTATGTCAAAATCAACATACTTTCTTTTCTTTACCCTAACAGTGCTCTGGTTACATAGGTAAAAATCGACCTTGCCCATAGCAAAACAATGCAGGTTTCCAAAATGATAAATCTAGTTCACATATTCATGGTGAAATGGGACAATGATGGAGTCCAAAAAATTTTCACACTTAAAAAAAAAAAAAAAAAAAAAGCGGAGGGACACTTGGATAGCTGAAATGGTGTAGAGCAGTTTATTTTTCTTCCTGTGAACTTGTTTTTTCTAGGGAGACACTATACTCAGGAAACATTTAGCTGCCATTGCATATGGAATTGGTTTTTGGCAACAATACAAGAATAAATGCTTGTGCACAGGCTTTATTCATGGACTTGGCTTCGTAGGACACTTTTTAGAAAGTCCGTTTTGGTAGCGTAACTACAAGGTAGGAACAGGGAGAGCAATTTTAATACTAATTTGGTTTCCACAGTCTGTCCAATATATTTACCTCTGCAACCAGTTGCTAAATTGGATTTCCAAAGTATGAAGTTGAGTAAAACTGTCTAGAACAAACTAAACTCACCATTGATAGGCATGAAGGTAATTGGATCAGAGGCACCCCACACCTCAAGAGGATGGATTAGATGATGTCTAAAAATTGATATGAAAACCAGTCATCTACGTCCCTGGGTGGGCTTGAACCACCAACCTTTCGGTTAACAGCCGAACACGCTAACCAATTGCGCCACAGAGACAACTTGCAGCGTGTGTTCATGACATGGGCTGAAATGCATTATTACGGACAAATTTCATGACATTTCATTACTGTTCTTTATCTGCCAACCAACAAAAATAAATATTGGTTCTTTTCTGGGTTGCCTCAAACCTTCAGGAGTCAACAAACATTGCATGACTAGCAGAGTGGCGCAGCGGAAGCGTGCTGGGCCCATAACCCAGAGGTCGATGGATCGAAACCATCCTCTGCTACTTGCTCTTTCTTCATTATCTAAGGCAGTCCTAAATTGGTAAACTTGTGGTAGAAACTTTGTTTCTTTTCTGTTTAGTTAAAGAAAAAAGTCTATTTTAATCTCAGCTCATGTTAACAGAATGCTGCTGCCAGTCTTTATGTCAAAATCAACATACTTTCTTTTCTTTACCCTAACAGTGCTCTGGTTACATAGGTAAAAATCGACCTTGCCCATAGCAAAACAATGCAGGTTTCCAAAATGATAAATCTAGTTCACATATTCATGGTGAAATGGGACAATGATGGAGTCCAAAAAATGTTCACACTTAAAAAAAAAAAAAAAAAAAAAGCGGAGGGACACTTGGATAGCTGAAATGGTGTAGAGCAGTTTATTTTTCTTCCTGTGAACTTGTTTTTTCTAGGGAGACACTATACTCAGGAAACATTTAGCTGCCATTGCATATGGAATTGGTTTTTGGCAACAATACAAGAATAAATGCTTGTGCACAGGCTTTATTCATGGACTTGGCATCGTAGGACACTTTTTAGAAAGTCCGTTTTGGTAGCGTAACTACAAGGTAGGAACAGGGAGAGCAATTTTAATACTAATTTGGTTTCCACAGTCTGCCCAATATATTTACCTCTGCAACCAGTTGCTAAATTGGATTTCCAAAGTATGAAGTTGAGTAAAACTGTCTAGAACAAACTAAACTCACCATTGATAGGCATGAAGGTAATTGGATCAGAGGCACCCCACACCTCAAGAGGATGGATTAGATGATGTCTAAAAATTGATATGAAAACCAGTCATCTAGTCAACAAACATTGCATGACTAGCAGAGTGGCGCAGCGGAAGCGTGCTGGGCCCATAACCCAGAAGTCGATGGATCGAAACCATCCTCTGCTACTTGCTCTTTCTTCATTATCTAAGGCAATCCTAAATTGGTAAACTTGTGGTAGAAACTTTGTTTCTTTTCTGTTTAGTTAAAGAAAAAAGTCTATTACAATCTCAGCTCATTTTAACAGAATGCTGCTGCCAGTCTTTATGTCAAAATCAACATACTTTCTTTTCTTTACCCTAACAGTGCTCTGGTTACATAGGTAAAAATCGACCTTGCCCATAGCAAAACAATGCAGGTTTCCAAAATGATAAATCTAGTTCACATATTCATGGTGAAATGGGACAATGATGGAGTCCAAAAAATTTTCACACTTAAAAAAAAAAAAAAAAGCGGAGGGACACTTGGATAGCTGAAATGGTGTAGAGCAGTTTATTTTTCTTCCTGTGAACTTGTTTTTTCTAGGGAGACACTATACTCAGGAAACATTTAGCTGCCATTGCATATGGAATTGGTTTTTGGCAACAATACAAGAATAGATGCTTGTGCACAGGCTTTATTCATGGACTTGGCTTCGTAGGACACTTTTTAGAAAGTCTGTTTTGGTAGCGTAACTACAAGGTAGGAACAGGGAGAGCAATTTTAATACTAATTTGGTTTCCACAGTCTGTCCAATATATTTACCTCTGCAACCAGTTGCTAAATTGGATTTCCAAAGTATGAAGTTGAGTAAAACTGTCTAGAACAAACTAAACTCACCATTGATAGGCATGAAGGTAATTGGATCAGAGGCACCCCACACCTCAAGAGGATGGATTAGATGATGTCTAAAAATTGATATGAAAACCAGTCATCTACATCCCTGGGTGGGCTTGAACCACCAACCTTTCGGTTAACAGCCGAACACGCTAACCAATTGCGCCACAGAGACAACTTGCAGCGTGTGTTCATGACATGGGCTGAAATGCATTATTACGGACAAATTTCATGACATTTCATTACTGTTCTTTATCTGCCAACCAACAAAAATAAATATTGGTTCTTTCCTGGGTTGCCTCAAACCTTCAGGAGTCAACAAACATTGCATGACTAGCAGAGTGGCGTAGCGGAAGCGTGCTGGGCCCATAACCCAGAGGTCGATGGATTGAAACCATCCTCTGCTACTTGCTCTTTCTTCATTATCTAAGGCAATCCTAAATTGGTAAACTTGTGGTAGAAACTTTGTTTCTTTTCTGTTTAGTTAAAGAAAAAAGTCTATTATAATCTCAGCTCATGTTAACAGAATGCTGCTGCCAGTCTTTATGTCAAAATCAACATACTTTCTTTTCTTTACCCTAACAGTGCTCTGGTTACATAGGTAAAAATCGACCTTGCCCATAGCAAAACAATGCAGGTTTCCAAAATGATAAATCTAGTTCACATATTCATGGTGAAATGGGACAATGATGGAGTCCAAAAAATTTTCACACTTTAAAAAAAAAAAAAAAAAAAAAAAGCGGAGGGACACTTGGATAGATGAAATGGTGTAGAGCAGTTTATTTTTCTTCCTGTGAACTTGTTTTTTCTAGGGAGACACTATACTAAGGAAACATTTAGCTGCCATTGCATATGGAGTTGGTTTTTGGCAACAATACAAGAATAAATGCTTGTGCACAGGCTTTATTCATGGACTTGGCTTCGTAGGACACTTTTTAGAAAGTCCGTTTTGGTAGCGTAACTACAAGGTAGGAACAGGGAGAGCAATTTTAATACTAATTTGGTTTCCACAGTCTGTCCAATATATTTACCTCTGCAACCAGTTGCTAAATTGGATTTCCAAAGTATGAAGTTGAGTAAAACTGTCTAGAACAAACTAAACTCACCATTGATAGGCATGAAGGTAATTGGATCAGAGGCACCCCACACCTCAAGAGGATGGATTAGATGATGTCTAAAAATTGATATGAAAACCAGTCATCTACGTCCCTGGGTGGGCTTGAACCACCAACCTTTCGGTTAACAGCCGAACACGCTAACCAATTGCGCCACAGAGACAACTTGCAGCGTGTGTTCATGACATGGGCTGAAATGCATTATTACGGACACATTTCATGACATTTCATTACTGTTCTTTATCTGCCAACCAACAAAAATAAATATTGGTTCTTTCCTGGGTTGCCTCAAACCTTCAGGAGTCAACAAACATTGCATGACTAGCAGAGTGGCGCAGCGGAAGCGTGCTGGGCCCATAACCCAGAGGTCGATGGATCAAAACCATCCTCTGCTACTTGCTCTTTCTTCATTATCTAAGGCAATCCTAAATTGGTAAACTTGTGGTAGAAACTTTGTTTCTTTTCTGTTTAGTTAAAGAAAAAAGTCTATTATAATCTCAGCTCATGTTAACAGAATGCTGCTGCCAGTCTTTATGTCAAAATCAACATACTTTCTTTTCTTTACCCTAACAGTGCTCTGGTTACATAGGTAAAAATCGACCTTGCCCATAGCAAAACAATGCAGGTTTCCAAAATGATAAATCTAGTTCACATATTCATGGTGAAATGGGACAATGATGGAGTCCAAAAAATTTTCACACTTAAAAAAAAAAAAAAAAAAAAAAAGCGGAGGGACACTTGGATAGCTGAAATGGTGTAGAGCAGTTTATTTTTCTTCCTGTGAACTTGTTTTTTCTAGGGAGACACTATACTCAGGAAACATTTAGCTGCCATTGCATATGGAATTGGTTTTTGGCAACAATACAAGAATAAATGCTTGTGCACAGGCTTTATTCATGGACTTGGCTTCGTAGGACACTTTTTAGAAAGTCCGTTTTGGTAGCGTAACTACAAGGTAGGAACAGGGAGAGCAATTTTAATACTAATTTGGTTTCCACAGTCTGTCCAATATATTTACCTCTGCAACCAGTTGCTAAATTGGATTTCCAAAGTATGAAGTTGAGTAAAACTGTCTAGAACAAACTAAACTCACCATTGATAGGCATGAAGGTAATTGGATCAGAGGCACCCCACACCTCAAGAGGATGGATTAGATGATGTCTAAAAATTGATATGAAAACCAGTCATCTACGTCCCTGGGTGGGCTTGAACCACCAACCTTTCGGTTAACAGCCGAACACGCTAACCAATTGCACCACAGAGACAACTTGCAGCGTGTGTTCATGACATGGGCTGAAATGCATTATTACGGACACATTTCATGACATTTCATTACTGTTCTTTATCTGCCAACCAACAAAAATAAATATTGGTTCTTTCCTGGGTTGCCTCAAACCTTCAGGAGTCAACAAACATTGCATGACTAGCAGAGTGGCGCAGCGGAAGCGTGCTGGGCCCATAACCCAGAGGTCGATGGATCGAAACCATCCTCTGCTACTTGCTCTTTCTTCATTATCTAAGGCAATCCTAAATTGGTAAACTTGTGGTACAAACTTTGTTTCTTTTCTGTTTAGTTAAAGAAAAAAGTCTATTATAATCTCAGCTCATGTTAACAGAATGCTGCTGCCAGTCTTTATGTCAAAATCAACATACTTTCTTTTCTTTACCCTAACAGTGCTCTGGTTACATAGGTAAAAATCGACCTTGCCCATAGCAAAACAATGCAGGTTTCCAAAATGATAAATCTAGTTCACATATTCATGGTGAAATGGGACAATGATGGAGTCCAAAAAATTTTCACACTTAAAAAAAAAAAAAAAAAGCGGAGGGACACTTGGATAGCTGAAATGGTGTAGAGCAGTTTATTTTTCTTCCTGTGAACTTGTTTTTTCTAGGGAGACACTATACTCAGGAAACATTTAGCTGCCATTGCATATGGAATTGGTTTTTGGCAACAATACAAGAATAAATGCTTGTGCACAGGCTTTATTCATGGACTTGGCTTCGTAGGACACTTTTTAGAAAGTCCGTTTTGGTAGCGTAACTACAAGGTAGGAACAGGGAGAGCAATTTTAATACTAATTTGGTTTCCACAGTCTGTCCAATATATTTACCTCTGCAACCAGTTGCTAAATTGGATTTCCAAAGTATGAAGTTGAGTAAAACTGTCTAGAACAAACTAAACTCACCATTGATAGGCATGAAGGTAATTGGATCAGAGGCACCCCACACCTCAAGAGGATGGATTAGATGATGTCTAAAAATTGATATGAAAACCAGTCATCTACGTCCCTGGGTGGGCTTGAACCACCAACCTTTCGGTTAACAGCCGAACACGCTAACCAATTGCGCCACAGAGACAACTTGCAGCGTGTGTTCATGACATGGGCTGAAATGCATTATTACGGACAAATTTCATGACATTTCATTACTGTTCTTTATCTGCCAACCAACAAAAATAAATATTGGTTCTTTCCTGGGTTGCCTCAAACCTTCAGGAGTCAACAAACATTGCATGACTAGCAGAGTGGCGCAGCGGAAGCGTGCTGGGCCCATAACCCAGAGGTCGATGGATCGAAACCATCCTCTGCTACTTGCTCTTTCTTCATTATCTAAGGCAATCCTAAATTGGTAAACTTGTGGCAGAAACTTTGTTTCTTTTCTGTTTAGTTAAAGAAAAAAGTCTATTATAATCTCAGCTCATGTTAACAGAATGCTGCTGCCAGTCTTTATGTCAAAATCAACATACTTTCTTTTCTTTACCCTAACAGTGCTCTGGTTACATAGGTAAAAATCGACCTTGCCCATAGCAAAACAATGCAGGTTTCCAAAATGATAAATCTAGTTCACATATTCATGGTGAAATGGGACAATGATGGAGTCCAAAAAATTTTCACACTTAAAAAAAAAAAAAAAAGCGGAGGGACACTTGGATAGCTGAAATGGTGTAGAGCAGTTTATTTTTCTTCCTGTGAACTTGTTTTTTCTAGGGAGACACTATACTCAGGAAACATTTAGCTGCCATTGCATATGGAATTGGTTTTTGGCAACAATACAAGAATAAATGCTTGTGCACAGGCTTTATTCATGGACTTGGCTTCGTAGGACACTTTTTAGAAAGTCCGTTTTGGTAGCGTAACTACAAGGTAGGAACAGGGAGAGCAATTTTAATACTAATTTGGTTTCCACAGTCTGTCCAATATATTTACCTCTGCAACCAGTTGCTAAATTGGATTTCCAAAGTATGAAGTTGAGTAAAACTGTCTAGAACAAACTAAACTCACCATTGATAGGCATGAAGGTAATTGGATCAGAGGCACCCCACACCTCAAGAGGATGGATTAGATGATGTCTAAAAATTGATATGAAAACCAGTCATCTAGTCAACAAACATTGCATGACTAGCAGAGTGGCGCAGCGGAAGCGTGCTGGGCCCATAACCCAGAAGTCAATGGATCGAAACCATCCTCTGCTACTTGCTCTTTCTTCATTATCTAAGGCAATCCTAAATTGGTAAACTTGTGGTAGAAACTTTGTTTCTTTTCTGTTTAGGTAAAGAAAAAAGTCTATTACAATCTCAGCTCATTTTAACAGAATGATGCTGCCAGTCTTTATGTCAAAATCAACATACTTTCTTTTCTTTACCCTAACAGTGCTCTGGTTACATAGGTAAAAATCGACCTTGCCCATAGCAAAACAATGCAGGTTTCCAAAATGATAAATCTAGTTCACATATTCATGGTGAAATGGGACAATGATGGAGTCCAAAAAATTTTCACACTTAAAAAAAAAAAAAAAAAGCGGAGGGACACTTGGATAGCTGAAATGGTGTAGAGCAGTTTATTTTTCTTCCTGTGAACTTGTTTTTTCTAGGGAGACACTATACTCAGGAAACATTTAGCTGCCATTGCATATGGAATTGGTTTTTGGCAACAATACAAGAATAAATGCTTGTGCACAGGCTTTATTCATGGACTTGGCTTCGTAGGACACTTTTTAGAAAGTCCGTTTTGGTAGCGTAACTACAAGGTAGGAACAGGGAGAGCAATTTTAATACTAATTTGGTTTCCACAGTCTGTCCAATATATTTACCTCTGCAACCAGTTGCTAAATTGGATTTCCAAAGTATGAAGTTGAGTAAAACTGTCTAGAACAAACTAAACTCACCATTGATAGGCATGAAGGTAATTGGATCAGAGGCACCCCACACCTCAAGAGGATGGATTAGATGATGTCTAAAAATTGATATGAAAACCAGTCATCTACGTCCCTGGGTGGGCTTGAACCACCAACCTTTCGGTTAACAGCCGAACACGCTAACCAATTGCGCCACAGAGACAACTTGCAGCGTGTGTTCATGACATGGGCTGAAATGCATTATTACGGACAAATTTCATGACATTTCATTACTGTTCTTTATCTGCCAACCAACAAAAATAAATATTGGTTCTTTCCTGGGTTGCCTCAAACCTTCAGGAGTCAACAAACATTGCATGACTAGCAGAGTGGCGCAGCGGAAGCGTGCTGGGCCCATAACCCAGAGGTCGATGGATCGAAACCATCCTCTGCTACTTGCTCTTTCTTCATTATCTAAGGCAATCCTAAATTGGTAAACTTGTGGCAGAAGCTTTGTTTCTTTTCTGTTTAGTTAAAGAAAAAAGTCTATTATAATCTCAGCTCATGTTAACAGAATGCTGCTGCCAGTCTTTATGTCAAAATCAACATACTTTCTTTTCTTTACCCTAACAGTGCTCTGGTTACATAGGTAAAAATCGACCTTGCCCATAGCAAAACAATGCAGGTTTCCAAAATGATAAATCTAGTTCACATATTCATGGTGAAATGGGACAATGATGGAGTCCAAAAAATTTTCACACTTAAAAAAAAAAAAAAAAAGCGGAGGGACACTTGGATAGCTGAAATGGTGTAGAGCAGTTTATTTTTCTTCCTGTGAACTTGTTTTTTCTAGGGAGACACTATACTCAGGAAACATTTAGCTGCCATTGCATATGGAATTGGTTTTTGGCAACAATACAAGAATAAATGCTTGTGCACAGGCTTTATTCATGGACTTGGCTTCGCAGTACACTTTTTAGAAAGTCCGTTTTGGTAGCGTAACTACAAGGTAGGAACAGGGAGAGCAATTTTAATACTAATTTGGTTTCCACAGTCTGTCCAATATATTTACCTCTGCAACCAGTTGCTAAATTGGATTTCCAAAGTATGAAGTTGAGTAAAACTGTCTAGAACAAACTAAACTCACCATTGATAGGCATGAAGGTAATTGGATCAGAGGCACCCCACACCTCAAGAGGATGGATTAGATGATGTCTAAAAATTGATATGAAAACCAGTCATCTACGTCCCTGGGTGGGCTTGAACCACCAACCTTTCGGTTAACAGCCGAACACGCTAACCAATTGCGCCACAGAGACAACTTGCAGCGTGTGTTCATGACATGGGCTGAAATGCATTATTACGGACAAATTTCATGACATTTCATTACTGTTCTTTATCTGCCAACCAACAAAAATAAATATTGGTTCTTTCCTGGGTTGCCTCAAACCATCAGGAGTCAACAAACATTGCATGACTAGCAGAGTGGCGCAGCGGAAGCGTGCTGGGCCCATAACCCAGAGGTCGATGGATCGAAACCATCCTCTGCTACTTGCTCTTTCTTCATTATCTAAGGCAATCCTAAATTGGTAAACTTGTGGCAGAAACTTTGTTTCTTTTCTGTTTAGTTAAAGAAAAAAGTCTATTATAATCTCAGCTCATGTTAACAGAATGCTGCTGCCAGTCTTTATGTCAAAATCAACATACTTTCTTTTCTTTACCCTAACAGTGCTCTGGTTACATAGGTAAAAATCGACCTTGCCCATAGCAAAACAATGCAGGTTTCCAAAATGATAAATCTAGTTCACATATTCATGGTGAAATGGGACAATGATGGAGTCCAAAAAATTTTCACACTTAAAAAAAAAAAAAAAAAGCGGAGGGACACTTGGATAGCTGAAATGGTGTAGAGCAGTTTATTTTTCTTCCTGTGAACTTGTTTTTTCTAGGGAGACACTATACTCAGGAAACATTTAGCTGCCATTGCATATGGAATTGGTTTTTGGCAACAATACAAGAATAAATGCTTGTGCACAGGCTTTATTCATGGACTTGGCTTCGTAGGACACTTTTTAGAAAGTCCGTTTTGGTAGCGTAACTACAAGGTAGGAACAGGGAGAGCAATTTTAATACTAATTTGGTTTCCACAGTCTGTCCAATATATTTACCTCTGCAACCAGTTGCTAAATTGGATTTCCAAAGTATGAAGTTGAGTAAAACTGTCTAGAACAAACTAAACTCACCATTGATAGGCATGAAGGTAATTGGATCAGAGGCACCCCACACCTCAAGAGGATGGATTAGATGATGTCTAAAAATTGATATGAAAACCAGTCATCTACGTCCCTGGGTGGGCTTGAACCACCAACCTTTCGGTTAACAGCCGAACACGCTAACCAATTGCGCCACAGAGACAACTTGCAGCGTGTGTTCATGACATGGGCTGAAATGCATTATTACGGACAAATTTCATGACATTTCATTACTGTTCTTTATCTGCCAACCAACAAAAATAAATATTGGTTCTTTCCTGGGTTGCCTCAAACCTTCAGGAGTCAACAAACATTGCACGACTAGCAGAGTGGCGCAGCGGAAGCGTGCTGGGCCCATAACCCAGAGGTCGATGGATCGAAACCATCCTCTGCTACTTGCTCTTTCTTCATTATCTAAGGCAATCCTAAATTGGTAAACTTGTGGCAGAAACTTTGTTTCTTTTCTGTTTAGTTAAAGAAAAAAGTCTATTATAATCTCAGCTCATGTTAACAGAATGCTGCTGCCAGTCTTTATGTCAAAATCAACATACTTTCTTTTCTTTACCCTAACAGTGCTCTGGTTACATAGGTATAAATCGACCTTGCCCATAGCAAAACAATGCAGGTTTCCAAAATGATAAATCTAGTTCACATATTCATGGTGAAATGGGACAATGATGGAGTCCAAAAAATTTTCACACTTAAAAAAAAAAAAAAAAAGCGGAGGGACACTTGGATAGCTGAAATGGTGTAGAGCAGTTTATTTTTCTTCCTGTGAACTTGTTTTTTCTAGGGAGACACTATACTCAGGAAACATTTAGCTGCCATTGCATATGGAATTGGTTTTTGGCAACAATACAAGAATAAATGCTTGTGCACAGGCTTTATTCATGGACTTGGCTTCGTAGGACACTTTTTAGAAAGTCCGTTTTGGTAGCGTAACTACAAGGTAGGAACAGGGAGAGCAATTTTAATACTAATTTGGTTTCCACAGTCTGTCCAATATATTTACCTCTGCAACCAGTTGCTAAATTGGATTTCCAAAGTATGAAGTTGAGTAAAACTGTCTAGAACAAACTAAACTCACCATTGATAGGCATGAAGGTAATTGGATCAGAGGCACCCCACACCTCAAGAGGATGGATTAGATGATGTCTAAAAATTGATATGAAAACCAGTCATCTAGTCAACAAACATTGCATGACTAGCAGAGTGGCGCAGCGGAAGCGTGCTGGGCCCATAACCCAGAGGTCGATGGATCGAAACCATCCTCTGCTACTTGCTCTTTCTTCATTATCTAAGGCAATCCTAAATTGGTAAACTTGTGGTAGAAACTTTGTTTTTTTTCTGTTTAGTTAAAGAAAAAGTCTATTACAATCTCAGCTCATTTTAACAGAATGCTGCTGCCAGTCTTTATGTCAAAATCAACATACTTTCTTTTCTTTACCCTAACAGTGCTCTGGTTACATAGGTAAAAATCGACCTTGCCCATAGCAAAACAATGCAGGTTTCCAAAATGATAAATCTAGTTCACATATTCATGGTGAAATGGGACAATGATGGAGTCCAAAAAATTTTCACACTTAAAAAAAAAAAAAAAAAAAAGCAGAGGGACACTTGGATAGCTGAAATGGTGTAGAGCAGTTTATTTTTCTTCCTGTGAACTTGTTTTTTCTAGGGAGACACTATACTCAGGAAACATTTAGCTGCCATTGCATATGGAATTGGTTTTTGGCAACAATACAAGAATAAATGCTTGTGCACAGGCTTTATTCATGGACTTGGCTTCGTAGGACACTTTTTAGAAAGTCCGTTTTGGTAGCGTAACTACAAGGTAGGAACAGGGAGAGCAATTTTAATACTAATTTGGTTTCCACAGTCTG